>JAHUXG010021178.1:0-102936 GCA_020740815.1 Sciurus niger | reverse complement strand
GGAGGTGACAAGGGAGTGGAAAAGAGAAACTCCACCCCGCAGAAGGGCGAGGACTGGTACTATTCACTGGACCAGGGTGTCCAGCTGGCGCTGGTGGGGGCATGTTCAGGCAGCCAAAACTCGGTTGGCGGTAACAGGGAACTTCTCCCACTTCCCCCATTCCCCTGTAGGCCCCCGAGGTGTGAGGTCACTGGAAGACGGAGTCTCAGGCGTTCCCAGGGCAGCGGTTCACACCAGGGAGCTCTGAGCAGTTCTCTCTTGAAGCCTGCACAGTAACGCGGAGTCTCTTTAAAGGGGTAAGGGGACTGAAGGACTGGGGGCTGGGGGACTGGGAGCTGTGGTCAAGTGAGGCGGATTCCTGGAAAGTTCCTGGAAAGCAGCTTTGCAGGCCCGGGCAGGGCTAGTGCTGAGCGCAGAAGGGGGAGGGAGGCAGGGAGCTAGGGAGGCGATTCGGGGTTGAAAGTCGCACACACACACACACACTGCTCGGGGGACCAAGGTTGAACTCTTGCCAAGTCATCTCGCTGCCGCGGCTCGTGGGCCTTGAGTTTCCCTCAAAGTATGAGCCTTCTGGCCCGCAGCCACCAGCGTGCGCGGGCTGTGGAGTGTATGCGCCAGAACCCAGACGCACCGACTCAGGATCCTTGGAGCACGGAGCCAGGGCGCTCGCGACCAAGAAGTCCAGCCATCTCCGCAGAGCACAGGGTCAGTTGTATCCCCAGGCATTTGAGTCCCAAATAAAATGTCAACAGGAGAAACTCAGGCAGACACCCCTCCTCTCCCGCCGGTTCCCTTCCCCATCCCATGTCCTCTGTGGAGGCTGCCTGGTGTGGAGGCAGAGGTGACAGCCTTGGCCAAGGCGACCTGTGGGTGACCGCCTCTGCAGGAGATTTTACCATCCCACCGCTGGGACTTGGGAAGAAAGAACCAGCGACTCCCCAACCCTTCCCCTCCGCCACCAGTTTGGACACCCTGCAGGGATGCATCTTGGAGTTCCCTCTGAGTTCCAGGAAGGACTGGAGCCCTTCTGTGACCTCAGCTCAGGTGGCCACCTGTCTGCCAAGGTGACCCTTTTTCCATGACCTTGCGGTGCCTGGTGGCCTCTGGGAATGGCGCAAATTGTATGGAGCCAGTGGGGGACCACTGGGTCAGCCCAGGAACCATCCCCAGGTGGGCCTCTGGGTCCTGCCCAGCTGCGTCAAACAGCATAGACCTGGGGCAGTATGACTGTTAGTGAAGCCAAAGAGAAATTAAAAGAGGTCCCAAAAGGAACTTTCTTGATTAGAGATAGTTAGCATTCAAACTACCTACTAACAATATCTGCTGAAACATCAACTGGATCAACTATATGCAAAATGAGTGCCAAGATGAGAAATTTCAATTGAATTCTATCATATGTATCAAGTCCAAGCTTAAGCAATTTGACAGTATGGTTCATCTGATTGACTAGTATGTTAAAATGTATGAGGATAAGTGATCCCGCCCAGAAGACCCCCGGAATGGCACTGGTCACCTGTAACTAACCAAACCACTCTATACATCCGCACCATTTCTTCAGCATCTATGTCACTCACCATTAACAAATATACTGGTACCATCTGGGGACTGCCTTTAACAACACTAAAAGATTACTTGGAAGAATTTAAATTCCAGGTATAAGTGTTTCTGTTTTTCTAAGCATCATCATTTACCTGAAATTTAAATTCTTCCAAGTAATCTTTTAGCTACATTCATATGTAAAAGAGCACCAAAACTTGAGCTACTGGATAACCACAAAATTCTGAGAACAGCTTGTCAACCTAATCTAAAAGCATGAAGAGGTAGCTAAGGTTCTCCTGGATATTTTCATCTGAGTGAGGCTTCTTTTCCTAAGGCTGACCAAGATCAGTTGATCCTTTTAAATTAAAAATAAAATGCCCCAAGTGAAGGCTGAGGGAGCATTTTATCAGATCATTTGTCTTTCTGAAGTTCCTTTGCATTAGGTCCAAGGTCCTAAATCCAAGCACCAGTAACATAGAGTTCCAAGTGGAGTACTGAAGAAACAAAAGAAACCAAGCTGAAGCAGGCTTACCTTGAGTTTATGTGCCTGGTGATCAGTATCTTTAAGGACATTCTATATGTTGCATTCCGATGTACATAGTTTTGTCAAACACAACATGCTTGTGAGTATTTGACCCTCATTTTATGCAATTAACCAAATCAACCTAAAAAAAAGTGACTATGAAATTCTGTGTTTGTCTTTTTACTACAGGTAGCAACTCTCTCCTGTGAAGAGTACTGTAGTAATCCATTTCAAGCGAGGCTTATTTCAGAATTATTTCAAACTGGTGCAAATGGAAAATACTTTCTTTCCTTTAAGGCTAAACAAGAATATCAGGCTCTACTGGTGCAATCCAATTCCTGTAAATAAAAACCAGTGTAGATATAGACATTCTACTCTTTGAAGTAGCTGTGTCCCAATCTGTTGCCATTGTTGGCTTTAGAAATTTCCCAGTCCTTGGATTGTCTCACCACAGACATCAGTAGTTGTCCCCCTTCTACCATGTAGAATACTTTGACTTAATTTTCTTCCAGATATAGGAGGATACTTGCCTGTTTTTCAAAGTGTTTATTTACTGCTGTTACTGTTTAATTAGAATGTATTGAATAAAGAAAAAAACTGACTTTAAAAAAATAAAATAATTTTATGAGATGTAATACTAAGCAGTTATTATTAGAAAGAGATGAAACTCTCCTGTGTTTCTTGGTAAAACATGTATACATTGGTAAAAAATGCATACATCATAAGCTTAGATTACATTTGACTGTACTACATCAAAAGTATTCATACCATTCATGAAAGTACAGTAATCAGTGTCAGTGATTTATTTCAGAATAGTAAAGGGTTAAAAGAACCAGATGACAGGCTATGCACAATTAAAGTTAGAGGAGATTGCTGTTTGTGTTAGTGACATTTCCTTCTTTTCAAAACTATTAAACATGAGCTGATGATTGTTTATACCAATTGTAATGCATTATTGTACAATATAATCTATGAGTGTTCACCTCAGCACTCTGCCTGTTCAGCTGTTTTCTTGAACAATCATCAGAAAGTTATTCTCTATGAATTATGTCACACTGGAAAGTGGGATGATAAAATGTTAATGAGCATTTACCAATGTGGTTGATGAAGATTAGGTGGTTGTTGATATAGTCTCTGCATTCTTATTATGAATACTCAGACTGAAGCAATGAGATCTCTGATGAGGAATTATAAATAAATGGTGCTGATTGACAGTTTTTGATTTAACACTAAAATGGTATCCAGCAGCAAATTCTATGTTTCAGTTGAATAGTAGTGTGTTGATCCCTGGGTGCAGCCTAAGCTTTCGGCATTGCTTTTATTTTGCATCTTTAATTTTGTTCCTCTGGTACCAGATTTCCAAACTCCCTCATTTTTGTATTACCCATTATTTTAAAGGTGAGCCTGTTAGTGTGGCAGAATTGAAAACACACAAAGGAAGGGAACCATTAACAGGTATGTCTCTTGCACGTCCGGTGTGGACAAGGGAAAGTGTTCCTGTTGGAGGGATGGGCTGGCTGCAAAATAAATGTATGAAATTTATTTATCAAAAATAAAGACAGAAGGCAAAATTATCTTGAGAGCAGGGGTGTGACTAATTGAGCTGCCCAGAAGAGTCTAGCTCTAACAAAGGATGGTGCCTGAGCTTGCTTTATTTATGGTGGTAGAGATCAAAAGGGAACAATAGGAGCTTCTTTAAGAAAAACAGGATAGGGGTGGAGGTAAGCAAGCCATTTGCCTCTGGCAGGTCACTCCCACATCCAATGCTTGTATTTGAACTTGGGTGGTGAGCTATCACAGGATAAACGTGGGACTCAGGTGTTTTGAACAGTCATTATCAACTGTGAGTTCCTGAGTTCAAATATTCCTGGTTAAAGGCTCAAACTATGCTTGGTTCTCATATGAATCAACATGGATGGTTTCCCAGAGGTATGTACTTGTGTTTTTGGAAAAAAATTGCAATTCCAAGTATGATTAGACAAAATGTTGCACACAGATAAGTAGATAAACACGGACCAGTACTTACTAGCAATATGTTACTCTTTTTCATGTGTTTGCCAGTTTTTGAAATAATGATCCTAGTGTTTTCTTTGGCACTTGCTGTTTATTTGTAAGGTAATTGAAATTAGGTATATATATATGTATGTATGTATATATATATATATATATATATATATATATATACACACACACACACACACACTCTCTTCAGGAATTTTTTTGAATTTATTATTATACATATAGTATTTCATATGCTATCTATTGAGCCTCAACTTCAAGTACAATCTATTTTTTGGCAGAAGTGATAGTGTATAGTGTATGGAACTGTATTAACCTGTATTGGTGAAGCTTCATTCTCATCATTTCTCCCATTATAATTGTGAATTTGGTTACAAAATGGAATTTGTGCTTTGTAAAGTGTAAAATGCTGCATCAGTGTTTGTTTGTAGGTAAACTATTTTAATTGAAAGGACAACACATGAGAATCACTGTGCTTTGTTTCTTGTATCAGAAATTCCACAGGTGGTAAGGTTTGTTAAATAATTATGGGATTATAAAGTTGGTCAGATCTGTAACTATCATTTTATTATTTAGTAGATGAAAAATTTGAGATCTGTACATGAAGAGACTTAAATGCTTTGCCAATGAAACATTATTTGTGATATTTGGGTAATGTGTTGATCACTGAAAAATATTTTTTTATATGGAGACCTCATCCTGTAGTTCATTGTCTGCTTGACATATAGCCAGAATGTTATTCTTCTTTTTTAACATAAACTTATTTTTTATCAGTGTCTTGTGATGAATTAAGTGAATAAAAGAAACTGCTTAAGATCTTCTGTGGTGAGAAGAAAGCCCCTGGGGAAGCTCCACATCAGGAGCTCTTACAGTTCCAGTTGCTGCTTTAGTAATAAGGTTTCTTGGTGTGGGTGTCTCCTCCAGGAAGCAGGTGGAGTGCCATCCAGTGAGGGTGGCCTAGAATTAGGAGGCTTATTTCTAGTCTTGCATTGACTGCTGAGTAGCTGTGTTGCCTTGGAAGTCTGTTCTTCAACTCTCGATTACAAATATACCAGAGTTCCTTCTCACTGAACATTCCAGGATTCTTTGAAAATTCTGATCCTCATTATGAATAAGAGAGAAGCTACAAAGCAAAACTTTGAACAAACACCAAAAGATCATTGCATTCAGACTCAACACTAAAGGAACTGTGCTACCAGTGGTAAACATGTCATGTATCTTCTCATAAGGGAATGAGATTATTATTAAGGTATGACTAAAAGTAGACCCAACACATACTTAAACATTTGGGGAAATAGTAATATAACAATGTTTGCTGTAAGAGTTTGATAGGAAAGTTTTAGAAACAACAAATACTCATCAATAAGAAAAATAACTACTTTATGATATTATATCTGAATTATGTTATGTTGAAGCTGTTGAAAAGAATGTTTGTTGATCTATACATAAGAATCTGGGCAAATTTTCTGGGATTATTGCTTTGCAAAATATGTAAAATACAAAATAACAAATATGATACTGGTTTATTTGATTTGTGAAAAACAAAACTAAACCACTTATTTGTATACAAGTAAACATCTTGTGTTTTTGTGTACTGCCCACTCCACATTTATCTGTGTAGCCTTGCAGAAAGTTACCATGACTGTGTTTGGATAATATTTATACTAATGTGTGAGAAACTTTTACTTCTTATGCCCTTGTATATTGATTGAAATATTTTTCAATGCATTTTTTAATTGTTTAGGAATCTTCCTCAGGCTTAGAAAGAGCACCTTGTGAAAAGTCAAGAAAGCATTATGAGTACTCCAGCAACTAAGACAGAGGGCTAAGGATGGGACTGAGATTTTAAACTTGATATTTGTTTTGAGCTCGAGTTTTATATAGTTCAATGGAAATGTTATATCCCCCTTTTGGGATTTTCATGTACAGTTTGGGAAGAAATGGTTTTCCTCTGCTGGACATCCCACCATCTTATTCCTTGAAATTTGAAATATAACATAATATTTGCCTATAATATAGTACAATCTCTCTCTTTCTTTCTATCCCCTTGTATAGTTGCACACAAATTTATATCTAATGTGAATTTCTCAGTCATTTGAAAAATGTGTAATATAGCACAGATTCCTGAAAATATATCCACTGATTAAACACTTGCATGTCACCCCTTTACTGCTTCCAAATCCAGACACTTTCCCAGAAGTACTTCATGTCTAAATGTGCCAAGCACCACTCTTACTCTCCAGAGGTTGCTCGTATTGTTAATAAGACATGCAATAAACTTTTCATTGAGGTCCAAACAGGAAATTGGGTACAAAATACTATGCTCTGGGCTTCCCAGTTTCACTTTTCCTTCTTTTGCTCCACAGATACCTCTTCCCCAGCTCATTTCTATCTGGGGAGGAGGAAAGGAGCACACCCTATAGAGTGGCATTTAAATCCTGATTCTGTCTCTGTGGTTCCTTGTAAGTTCTCCCTTGACCCAGGAAGGACTTTTGTGTCTTGCCTGTCTCTATTTTCCTTATATTCTGCATCCTTCCTAGCCTGCTAGGAAAAAACTTGTGAGAGCATTGATATTTTCCTCCAGTTAGGTACACAGCTCTTACAGTGAACCACATACCTTTTGATACTATCATCTCACTAGAGATATTAAGAGAAATCCAATTTTCTACTGGAAACTCAGGAATGATTTCTTTTTCTCAGGTACATCTTTCTTCCCCAGAAGGAATGAATACCCTTGGTCCTGAAATGGCAGGGCTAGAGGAAGAAGTTCCAAAGAAAAAATGTAGCAACCTTCTTTCCAGAGATCTTCCCCAATTATTCTTTGGATCCACTTTTTCTGAGAGTAGAATGATTATTAATTCCACTCAGATCTAGTGTCATCACATCTATAGTGTCTGCTCCTGGGCTGGCTCTGAATAGTCAGGATGGAGGAGGCACATGAGTGATAGTGGAGAATCTCATGTCCACTTGCCAGACTCTTAGGTCCTCTATACTTTAATTTTCTTAGGGTAGAATCAAATATCTTATTAGATAATTTTCTACTATTCAATCTAATTGAGAAGAAATCATTTGAAGCTTTCAGAAATTCAAGTGATCATATGAAATACAGATTTTTAATCTCCAGCATGAAGTAAAATATTCCTAAGAACTTGAATAAGATATACTAAAACTTTTTAAAGTTCAAAATATTTGACATGTGTCAGAGGGTTGCAATTAGGTGTTCCTAGATGACAAAGGCGTTGCTCTAGGATTTCACTTCCCGTTCTGCATTGTCTTGCTTTGTGTCATTTGAACAGTAACTTTTAGTATCTGATATTTTCACAAAACATTTGAATTTAATTAGGTTGGAAATTTTACGGTTATGGGTATTTTAGTTCTTGTCAAGATCCTTATCCACTAATATTGTGTGTTATTTATATATACATCTCTGTGACTAAAGGAACCGTCAAGAACACCTCAGAGTGAAAAAAATGTATTTTGGGCTCAGCATTTCAGAGGTCTCAGTTCATGGTCAATGACTCTGTTGCTCTCCATCCCAGATAAGGCCAGAACATCATGGTAAAACAGCACGGTAGAGTAAAGCTGCTTACCTCACCAGGAAGCAGAGCATGAAGTGCCAGGGACAAAATGCAAACCCTAAAGGCACAACCTCAATGATCTACTTCCTCCAATTCCCTGCCTGTGGTTTTTACCCAGTACAGTAGCCCTTTTGGATTATTCATCCATAAAATGTATTAATCCTCTAATTAGGTTACATCTGGTGTAAGCTAATCATGAGTATTTGGCAGTACTACTTACTCTGCCCTAGTGTCAGGTGGCCCAGTAATTGTGAAGTAATTGAGTTTTTAGTGAGGTTTCTTTTGAAAACTTCTTTTAGGTGTTGATAGACTTTTATTTATTCATTTATTTACATGTAGTGCTGAGAATCAAACCCTTGATTATACATATTGCAAGGTCACATCGGTCATGCAGTCATACATGTACATGAGGTAATAAAGTCTGTTTCATCTACTATCATTCCTTCCCCCATTCCCTTTCCCTTCCTTCAATCCCCTCTACCTAATATAAAGTAACTCTATTTTTCCCCATCTCCTACTCTTATTGTGGATTAGTGCCTGCATATCAGAGAAAAAAATAGACTTTGATTTTTTGGATTTGGCTTATTTCATATGGTATGATATTCTCTAACTCCATCCATTTACCAGTAAATCCCAAATTTTCATTGTTCTTTAAAACTGAGTAATATTCCTACATGTGTGTGTGTGTGTGTGTGTGTGTGTGTGTGTAGTACATTTTCTTTATCTATTCATCTGTTGAAGGGCATCTAGGTATCTAGCTTGGTTCCATAGTTTAGCTCTTGTGAATTGAGCTGCTATAAACATGGATGTGGCTGTGTCACTGTAGTATGTTGATTTTAAGTCCTTTGGATATAAACCAAGGAGTGGGATAACTGGGTCAGAGAGTGGCTCCATTCCATCTTTTCTTAGGAATCTTCATACTGCTTTCCATAATGGTTGCACCAATTTGCATTCCCACCAGCAATGTATTAGCGTACCTTTTCACCCACATCCTCACCAACATTTATTGTTGCTTGTATTCTTGATAATTGTCATTCTGATTTCCTAACATTGCTTTCACTGGTGGTACATGGCATATTTAAGAAGATTTCTAATACTAATTTGAGCTCTCATTATATGATTCTGAAGAAGTGGCTCCTTCAAGTAGCAAGTTTTCCATTAGTATAGGTGTCTGCCTGTTGAAGTTATAGGGGTTTGAATTCCATGGGTAAACTTAACCCTGGAACTTTTGTTGGTAACTGTGCACTGTATGATGTGTTTTATTCGAATGCTTTGTTTCTTTGATTCAGCAGTGCTTAATTTGTCATTTGTTTATTTGGTAAATATTTATTGAGTACCTGGATGCTAGGCAGTGGCCTAGGCTCTGAGTTTATTGCAGTAAGCATATTTCCTATTTCTTATGTTTTAGTGGGGAACAGTAACAATATACACATAAACAAAAATGTAATAATATAAGATAATAATAAATGCTCTACAACAAATGGTGGGCAGACAAATGTTGAGATGCCCTTAGTGTTTAATTTTACATTTGTGGGGATTTCATGAATTCATTTAATTTACTGGTAATTAATGGAGCAACAATTTGACTTTTACACTTTATGCATGACTCATTCAAATGAAAATATTAATCTAAAAAAATGAGAATGTGTTCATCTTCATATTAGTGTATGTTTGTATCTGATTTTTAAACTAGAAGTCTGCCACTTGGTAGCAGGGTTTTCTTGGACAGGTCATGAACTTTTTCTCCCTGAATTTGTCAAGTCTGTAATGAAATACCTGATCACTTTTTTAATGAGCATACAATAAAATTAAAATGTAAAGAACTTGTATGTTTTCCTGTGCCTTGGTGTTAGTCACCATCAGGAACCTCATTACCAATATTTTTAAAGCCTCTTTTACCAAATTATGTCATTGCTTATAGTGTAAAGAACATTCTAGAACATCTTTACATTTGTATTTAATGTCACTGACATTGTTCCACTACCATCCAGCAGAGATTTTTGGTTTTCTTATATATACTTGTGTTTACATTTCAAAATACATAAATTAAATAATTGGGTTTCTGGATCTCAAAAGTATTGAAATTTCAAATTAAAGCACAAATCAAAGATCTCACCAACCTCCCTCTTTCTTTATATAGTAGAACAAATAACTGCATTACATAGGTGAAAAGCAGAGAAAAATATCTCATAAACCACAGATGCACAAATCATAACAAAAGACTAGCACATCTATTTAAGATTTCAAACTCATGTCTTCAGGAAGCTTCCCAAAATTGGTCACAAATCATATAATGTCATTTTATAATGAACGTGATTTATTTCTTGTACTTTTTGAGTTGAAAGTTTAGTATATGAGATTGCCTAAAAATATTTTAAGAATGGATCAAAACATTGTGGTATTTATAATAAGGGCATTCTAGAATTATGTCTTAACATTAAAACTGGTTTGGTTTCACCCTGATGCTTTCCACTTCTGTGCCCTTTAATATTCTGAGGATGAATTGTCTTAGCTCTAAAAGTCAGCCTAAATGATTCACATCCAAAGGTGAACAGCTTCTGGAATGTCACGACTAAGAGTTAGAGACTTGGAGGAGAGAGGGTGAAGACTTTAAAAAAAATTAGATTTTTTTAATCTTAAATACTATTGTGCTCTGCAAGTTATTTGAGATCCCATTGTCAGTCAACTAGCCCCACAGAAACAAAGGACAACCAAGATCAAGCATGAAAAATGAGATATTGGAAATTTGAAGAAACATTCCCAGGTTGCATTGCTATAGTCGAGAGTGTGTCCTGTAAAATTCATATGCTGCACTCCTAATCCCCATTAGCTGAGAATGTCACTTTTGTTTAGAGAACAGATCTCGAAAGAGACTATTAAGGTAAAATGAGGTTATATGTGTAGGTCCTTATCCAAGACTGGTGTTCTTCCACAAAGGACTTGTGTCACTTACTTGTGCACAGAATTTATAAGCTACATTATTTTTATTCCAAAGTTCACAGTAAAAGGAGAGGAAAGATGGCCTTGTGATCACTTCCATTTCATTGTGTAATACCAGTGCTGCAGAAGTTGGAACATTGGAAGTGAGTATCAGTGTCAGAGTTCTCTAGGAAATACAACAAAACTAATTAGTTGAAAGGCCCTAAGAGAAAAAAACAAGATTTCTGGAGAAGAAGAAATTCTGTCTCAAGAAAATAGTTAATTCTTGCCTGAGCTTCCTCCCTGATCTAGGGATTTCCATCTTGACAAAGTCACAATCCCATGAGTCCTTTTCTTATAATAAATCTTTTCTCTAGGAGTATGTCTTTGGCTTTAAGATCTTTCAACTCATTAAATGAAAAGTAGCCACACTATTTTTATTGGTACATTATAATTATACATAAAATTGGGATTCATTATGATCTTTTTGTTCAATCACATTATTAAAGGTATCTTACTTAAATCATCTAATATAGATGATAAACACATTTACAAGATGACTTTATAGCAAAACATAGATGCTATATGATTAAATAGGTAGGTAATATGGCCTACCCTAATCAGGTTGACAAATAGAACTTGCCACAGAAGTGTGAACTATCTAGAAATACAAATGAGTATTTCATTTGAAAATTACACTGTGATTCTGACTACACCAATTCTACTTGATAATGAATTTCAGTTGACAAACCTGACTTTATGGTACTATTAGTAAACTGAGCCAATAACTCCATTATTTGCTAATTTTGTGAAGATGAAATATATAGCATAGCCAATACAAAAATGTAATGCTGAAAATTTTAAGGTGTGGGAAAATCTAAAATGAAGAATTGACAAGCTAAAACCAAAACAAAACAAAAAGATGGAAAAAAGAGAATTTTTGACACAAAAGAGTATAACATAGAGATAATTTTGCAATTAAGCATAATTGCAAAAAAAAATCCAAAATAACTAGCTGACTTTTATGTTTACTAACTGTATTAAGGTTTTGAATTAAGAAGATAGATTACTTTTGGTTTATTAATTTAATACATTATTCTCCATTGAGAACACATTCACATTTATGTTTCTATTATGTGGCTCTGGTCTTTTTGAAATTCTTTTATGATTTAATATGCACTGAAGTGATCATTTTTAAATTTTCCCATCTTCAATGTCATATGTCTCTGTTTTGGTTCCCTAGAAATCCATTCCACCTGATCACAGTTACGTAGAATAAAAAAGTTTAGGGTTCATGATTTTAAATATTTAATCCAATGGAGCCTACACCATTGCTCTTGGGTCCAAGGTGAGGCCAACCATCATGGAGGAAGCCTCCTTCAGAAGAGTTCTGCTCACCTCATGACAACTGGGAAGAAGAGAGAGTGTAGGAAAAGACAATGAACATTTCAATGGCATGGGTCCAGCGACATACTCCTCCAACTGTGCCACACATGCCTACAGTTGCCACCCATGGTACATTCAAATTAGGATAGACTGATTAGGTTTTAGCTCTCACAAATTAGTCATCTCACCTCTGAATATTCCTGCATCAACACAGGAGTTTTTAGTGTATATCTTAAATTAAAACCATAACAAAATCAGAGACTAAGTGCTATTAAATTGATTTTTTTTGGTAAAATAAAGCATTAGAAGTCAACAAACCTTAATTCTGCCTCTGCATTCTCAAATACTGGTTCAATAGAGAGAAAATGTATATGAACTTCAAATATCTCTTTACAAACCAGAAGGAAATGGACCTGAAACACTGGGACTTCAGAAACACTTGCTAAATAAGTTTATCTGCAGCTGAAAATTTCTCTATCTTGGTCTCATTAAGCAATAGAATTTAGGGCTTCAAAATAAAGTGGAATTTTACAAAGAATAGAAATATTTTATCATGTGTGCAAAAATGACAAGTAGAAATTGATATTAAATACCGGGCATTCATTTCTTAACCTCTGCCCTAATAGTACAAGATTCCCATAAGTTAGAAATTTAGTTCTCCTTCACAGAAGATGTGTGATTTACACAGAAAGGATATTTATAAAAGTCTATTCTAAACTATTTCCAACTGTGCCAAATACATGTCTTTACTTATAAGAGCAGAGTCAAAAGAAGTGCATTTATTTGTAATTCCACACTAAATAGATTAAAGTCAAACTAATTCTAGCAGTTCATACTTGCTTCTATGCTCAGGGTATTTTTTTTTTCTATCTTCAAACTTTAACTGTTTAATATTGAAGCATCTTAGGAGGAAAAGGGATAATGTTATAGGACAAATCTAGTTGACTCATTTCCTCCTAATCTTTCAAGTAGGATGAAAATCCTCAGAATCATTTTCTGTACTACTTTCAATAACTTAGCATTATATAATGGATGAAATACTAATTATTTGAATGTAATCTTGCTGAAAATTCAGTTAGCCTATTTATTAATTTTTCAAACCTGACAGGAAATTGATGAAATAATCAAAAGCTGTATTTACTAGATAATTTACTAAAAATTCACTAAATATTCAGAGACATAGTTACAGAGGTTAGTGGAATGAAAATGGATAGTAAAACACTCAAGGTAATGTAATATCTAGAAGCTATTTGCATACCTAGAAATATAGGAAAGACTTGACTTTACCATAGAGCAGCAAATGTTAAATTTATGCTAATAGGGTCACCCATATGTAATACTGGCCATAATGGAATTTGGCCAATGAAATAACCATGGTTCATCATAGAGCAGGAAGAGTAAATATCAAGGAATATCCCCTGTCCTTTGTGCAAAATTGTAAACAGAGAGGAAAGTTGTGGATATCTTCTAAGACAGAGATATCAAAACAGTGAATATTCCACACATCTGAGTAAAATAACCCCAGTGTTATATTACATACATTTAAAACAGTATATATCTAAATATTCAACATGAAATATTATTAACTTGCATAAAGCTCTCAGAGGAAACAAATCTTGCTTAAAATTTATTTCATGAATGACCACACAGATTTTAAGAAATATGCATTTCATAGTTCAAACAACTAGAATTTATGTTACTTATTTCAACAACACTGTATAAGGGAGGAATTAACTTACCAGGCTTACTACTAATATATATGCTAAGATTCTATTCCTCTCAGGTGAATAGCAAATAATTTTTCTATCTCTAAATTTACTATGAGAAATTATATGGTCCCTAAGCAAAAGATTTAATGATGAAATGTGGCAAGATCTAAAATGTGTTATTTGATATTGAAATAGCACTATTAAAATTTTGTGTTAAGTAATATCTATAATTAAAAATTTTTGGTGACCCCTTTACTGCAAAATATTTGGATACTCATGAAATATGACTTAAATCTACATATGAGAAGAGCAACACATAAACCACAAATAAGATGTGGTTCCCTTGAAGACTTAAATAAATTGTAGAAAAAGAACCATCAGAGATAAGCTAGTAAGGGTAGGAAGCTAAGGCATATTCATATATACAGTACGCCAGTATGCTAAGAGAGATTGATTGGTTCCAGATCAGTGAGCTTCTTGGCTCCTTACTGGAGCATTTTTTTTTAATTACAAAAAAGTCATATTTACAAAAATCTGTACACACATTTGAAAAACTCACAAAATTTTCATCTATGTATCACAAGTTGCTAAACCAAAATATTAAAAATGGGATAAAATTATACATTTCTCTTCTTAATTCTTTCCAAGAAGATAAATAATTTTTAAAGCATATATATGCTACTTTCCATTAGCCAGACACATGAAGAGACCAAGCAACCCAGCATCCCTTGAGGCCCCCAACTTCAAGCCATGAATGGCCTGGCCAGAGAACAATGCCCAGGTTTGGGGCAGGGAGTTGGTCCATAGTACGGAACAGAATGCTGAAACACAACAAAAGAAGGAAGATGTCTTTGGCTAAAACTCTGGCATTAAATAAAAGAGGCAAACAGGATGGAAACATGCAGCCCTGCCAGCCAGGCTGGGCAGAACAGGGGCACAGGCAACCTTGAAAGAATCTTACTTATTTCTAGCAACTCTCTCCAAAGAGTTAAAGAAAGAAGAATCGTTTGTGATTTCTGGGAGATTTATGGAAAATCTTAAAAAGAATTTTTTCATTGAAAAGAGACAGAGTATAATTTTGAATAGGAAAATACATATTAAAATTTGTCAACACATTTGAACCTCGATTAAATGAGATGCTGCATTATTATGAATAAAATAGTAGGCTACCTATTCAATTACAATTAATATTACAAAATATTCAATTACAAAAATATTAAATGTAAGGCACCATGGCTTCGCAGGTCCTTGGTGTTGTCTTGCTCTCTGTGCTCCCACTTTTGGGTCTTGAGCTCCCGAGTGGGATCCGAGAACTACGAATTAAAGATCTCATCTTGCTTTGTGCCTGGGTTTTTGTACTGCTGGCTCTTCTTTCCTTAATTATTTCCATGACTTAACTCATTTAAATCTCCCCAAGTTTATCTGAAAGAAGAGGAGAATGAAAACAGACAAAAACCTGTGAGAAAAAAAAAGAGGTACAGAGTGAAAAGGACAGCAAATACACAGAATGTTTTAAAAGCTCATGAGGAAATGAGATTAAAGAAACTGGAAGAGTGCTTTTATCAAATGATTGGTAAAACTTGGAAGTTAACCAGTAGTCACAGACTTGGGATGATGAAGAATTGTTGCTTGAAAATGCAAGTTAGACATCTTTTAAAACAACTAACAGAGAAGCTGCAAAGAGACTGAACTTGCCTAAGCCTCTGACTAAAGTTTCCTACCTGCTGAACAGCCCTCATAGAAGCAGGTTCCTGTTTTACTTGAAGAACCTTCTGAAGCAACTGAAAAAGTAGTTACTGTTGCTCTCTAATGTCTAAATGGGAATGTCCTGAGGAGAGAGGTTTTTTAAAATCTTGGAGTTCACAGATCTTATCAGATTAGATGATGAAAATTTGGTACTATCCATCCCTATATATCCTTTCCATGTCTTTTCCCAGAAGGTCCCTGGAAGTGAAACGAGGTGGATCACTGGTTGATATAGGAATAACTGAATACTGCACTTAACATGGAAGTGAGTGAGCAGAGCAACTAAGAAAGAAATGAGAACTACCTGTTCTACTTAAAATCAGTAATGCCATGACCTTGCAGGACAATACAGGTTTCACATTAAAAAAAAAAAAAAAGAAAGAAAGAAAGTAAATGTAAGAGGTAACGTGTATAAAGGACTCACTCTTTCAAAAGTAAAAAGGTTTGTACAAGTACATATTTGATATTAAAATCTTTAAAAATTTTACAAATACATCCATTAAATTTTAGCCTGCTTTAACCAGGAGAAATAAAATTTCATATCCATGCATCTTCTGTGACCATATTCACTGAGGTTTTTGCATGTAGTATTCTCAGCTTCTAGAAGCAGCATTCATTATACTTTATAGCAAGTCTGTTATTTTTCCTTAAGAAAAACACTCCCTGCATAGGTTGCATACAATGTTGTTCCTGTCTTCAGCTAATACTCTAAATCATTTTTACTGAGTATAATTTAAACCATTATAGCTTCTCTTTCACAGAGAAAACAGAGATGAGAAATTATGAACCATCATTTTGCAGCAGACTAACAGATTATGAATATTCATCTCACACACTTTATAGACATACATGTCTTTTTATTACAACTCCTAAGTTGTAAAAAATGAATAAGAACATTAACAGACACAAATATATGCACCAAATACAAATAAAAAGTAAAAAAATTCAACACGTTAATATCAAAAAGTTTACAAATCGATGGTACATATATGTAAATATATATCACACTTTAGAAATCATCTAAAAGAATATTTAGAAATTAAAGAAATCTAAAAGAATATTTAAAACAACCACTTTAAATCCTTTTGAATCTCGGTTAATATACAGGCAATTAATTGAAGTAAATTTTAATTAATTTCCACAAGTGATTTGCATTTTATTTATTTTTTATTTTTTATTTTTTATTTTTACAGACTGCATTTTGATTTACTGTATACAAAAGGGGTACAACTTTTCATTTCTATGATCGTACCCAATGTAGTTTATTTTATTTTATTTTTTTACTTTTTATTTAATAAGTTTAGTTGAATCCCATATTTTTATTCTATTTTTGGGTGGCACAAGGTAAAAATTTCACCAAATTTCTAGAATACACATATTTTTAAAAATTATAAATTGTGTCCCAAAATTTGAACTCTAGGGAATTTTATGTGCCATTAAATCAAAAGAGTAACACCATCTGCAGAGATTTCACAATTTAGTTAGTTATAATCAATGGTTTTGGTGGAAAGGGCCTGGGAAAGTCTCATGAGACCTCTTGAATAATTTTGATTCTGCTATTAATTTGACATCTGATGTTGGCCATCGCTTAGCATCTCAGCCTTCATTTTCCTTATCTACAAAATGAAGAGAATTTATTGAAAGGACTGGGTGACTTTGAAAACATTTTTCAGGTCAATTAGCTGATTTAATTCTTAGCTGATTTTGCTTCCACTTGATATGTGATCTTGTGTTAATCTTGAATCTATCTATGTTCTTTCCTCATCTAAAATAGATACAGGCCAAATCCTCATTATAAGTACAATAAAATCTAAGATTTTAAACCAACAAACTATTTTCAAGTCAATGGTCTAAACTCTTGATCATTAATCAATAGAATCAAATTCCATAGCAATAACAAAGTTGAACACCTTAAAGTTTTTGCTCTGTAACTTGATTACAATAAAATGTAACATAAAACATGAGAATATGTTAGGTTATGAGGAATGATAATAAAACATCCCATCTTTTTTATAGCACACAATCTGGAGAAGAAGGGAATAAACTACATGATGAGCCTGAAAACAAATTCAGATTATCTTTTTAACAGCCAAGTGGAAAGAGCACCATGGTACTCATCTGGAAACCAAACAACACTGATATAATGGTCATACACTTTTTTCTAAATGCAAACTTTCATTGTTGAATTTATAGAATGGTTTTAAAAGAAAGATTTCAAAGTTAAAGTTATTAATTCTAAGTTCAAATATAAGAATGTAGACATGCTAGAATTTGTGTATACATTCCATTAAATAGTCTCTTTTATATTCTACTCACCGAAAACAAAACACATTTGAAAACTTCCAAAGTGATATCAAAAGCACATTTTCTGACAAAAGACAGTTTCATAATATGTAATATGCAGGATTTCAGACATACAAAGAAAGATAATAACAAGGATTAAACCAAAGTAAAGCTGGGAGAATTCCCATTCTGCTCAAGGGGATGTCTTTTCTGGGTGGTCTAAGCAAACCAGATACAAGCAATTGTAATGATTTAACTAATTCAGTACTCTGTTCTCATATATAATTAGAACCCATTCACATACCGTATAATTTTTTGGTTATTTATATTTCTTTTATTTCCTTTAAACTGCAGAAATAATTTTGGTTACTTTCATAGTCACTTCATGGGATTCTGACAAAATCATTGGGAGTGTCAAAGACTAAATTTAAGTTGTCATGTTATCTAGAAAACAAAAAGCAAAAAAAAAAAAAAAAGAAGGAGGAGGAGAATTGAGGCTAAGAACACAATACAAAAAAGTGAATTAAAGTTTTCTACAATTTAAATTACTCAAACTTAGAAAAATAGGATCATCAAAGTGAATATTCAGGTTCAACCTATAAGGAACATAGATATGACCCAAGAGAAAAGGTGGCAGGCTCAAAACTTTAGTGAGCAGGTAGGCTTTTTCAGAGGTCAGCTCACTGAGGTAAGTAATCCCAATACCAAATTCTTCTCCCTTTGAGAGATAGTATTGTCTTCACAAAATGAATCTCCTACTATTGCATCCTTTCATGCCAGTCACATACATATATTCCATTTCCCCTTCTTCTGTCCTCAGATTATATCAATAATTAGAGCCACTGCCCTGGGTGAGCCAGATACGAGTCAGGGTCACTGAAAAATGTCACCTCAGGATGACGAGGAAACAGAGACATCCAAGCTAAAGGGAAAAGTTGGAACAAAAGAGTAAGGAAAACCACTCAAGGCGAAGGTGATACTGGTTTGAGGACAGGGTTCCAGAATCCTACGAAAAAGTAAGCATGTGCCCTTCAGGTTCCATCTACTAGAGTAAATCTCAGTTTGAGTTAGAAGGGGAGTGGAATGGTAGGAGGATGGGAGGATAGGGACCAGGATCCCTGTGCTGAACGTCCCCCCACTCCCCACCCCCCCCTCCAGATAAACTGAGAAACTCATCTCTAGGGAGCTCCTTTCTCTCTACCGCTCGTCCTAGAGGCCCTTGGTGCCTTGGTGGCAAAAAACAGAAGTTGGAAAGGAATTGGGAGAATTTGGAGCAGCAGGAAAGGTCAATTCCGGCCTTACCCTGGCAGCTCCAGATGAGTAGGAGTCCTCAAAGAGGGCCCACAGCGGGGCTGCAGTCTCCTCCAGCGGCCAGTCTTTCCTGCGGGTGCACCAAGCCCTGCCTTGTCCTCGTCATTGCCAGGGTCGCCACAGATCAGGTTGGGGGCCGTGAAGATGTCCAGAGCCTCTTGTTGAGATGCTGCACGTAGGTCATCCAGCAGCAGGGCAGCTCCTCCTGGACGAGTGGGCTGCCCACGTCAGTGGAGCAGAGGAGCTTGCTGGTGCATTCGTAATTGAGCACACAGGCAAAGAGTCCTGGATGCTGGTCAAATAACAACTGCCGCCATGGGAACTGCAGTTGCTCCCGCCGCCCTCCAAGCAGCCACCGGGGCCCGGGGACAAAGGAGGCGGTCATGGTCAAGGTCGTGGCGGAGTGGAGGGGGCCAGGGCTGCAGCTGTCACCCGCCGCGATCAGGCAGTCTCCCTGGGGCTCCGAGGCGGCGAGAAGAGCCAGGCGCGTCCCTGACAGGGTCTTGAGGGTGCTGCGGTAGGTTTCCTGTCGGTTGCTCCGGACACTGAGGATCACCCTCTCCTTGTTCTCGATCTGGCCGGTCTATCTCTGTGGCTCAGCCATGACTTAAGACCAAGAGAAAAGGCTCTGCTTTGGTTTCCGAAGGGACCAGGTTCTCCGGGCAGCCCGACCGAGTCTTGGCGGCCAGCTGAGTCTCCCTTCTCCGACGAGAAGCTACTTAGCGTTTTCCGAGTTCTGGTGGTTGAACCCCTTCTCTGAGCGCTGAGGTAGGCGAGACAGCCCCTGCTGCCCACCAGCCGCGCTCCCCGTCTTCATTCTGTGTTCTGTGGGTTCGTTCATCGCCAAACTCTGCGCGGTCACCATCGCGCGGGGTTGGGCAGATCATGGAGCTCTGGGCGGTTCCAGCGGGCGCTGCCAGACCCGCCCCGAACCGACAGACTGGCTGGCGGCGACTGGAGTGGAGGCTAGCCTTGGTCAGGAGAGCTCCACCCACTCTAAGGTGCAGGGGCCCAGCTTGGATTTTGGTCTCAATTTGCATTTTAAATGTGTCTAACGCTTTGTTTTCTGTTTTTTTTTTCTTTTAGTTTAGCATGTGTAATTGTTATGCACTTTAATTCAAACTTTTGAAAATGTTTTCTATATAAGAAAAACAACCACCTCCATCGTTTCTTCATGTCCCTTGCCATCAGGACCTTCAGCTATTTCTATTTTTAAAATAATCATTTAAGAACTATGTAAAATTTTCAAAAAATTGTTTAATTTTATAACTTCACCAAAATTAAACCCATGCCATTTTAAAAGAATTCCATTAATTTATGTTGTCATTGAATTCCCAATGCTTCTCACAGAATATATTAGAATTAATTTTTTCAAGTTTATAGCTAACATTTAACATTTGTATTTAACATCATATATAATAGTCTATCTTGGGAATAATTATTAGTAATGGATATTCAAAGGAAATTATTTCCTGCTGCAATGAATGCATAGTGCCGCAGGTGGTGTTCATCAAGTGGAATGGTTTGCAGAGAATGGACGACAGAGCCAAGAATGCTTAAGTTTGACTTGTAGAATCATTGCTTATGAAATCTTCAAACATAAATGAGTATTTATAATTATGGCCTACAATGTTTTTCAAGCAAAACCAAGTGTGCATGAACCCTCTTCTTTAACATCTGAGAGTGAAAGAATATGAAGCATATATCTTCCTTTGGGAAGATAGTTGAGTAATTATAAAATATTCTTAAAAACATTGAACATTTTACATTGGTATGAGAGTTTTTTGCATGAAATTAACATAATTATTAGAAAATTGCATGAATTAATTGTTCCCAGATATATGTTCCTAAACATTTCATAGTGTTGTAATTAACAGTATTATCTTGACTTCATTGTTTTTGCTATTTATCACATTAGTAGAGTGAAATTTGGGATATATCATCAGTAAATTGCTTACATGTGCTCTGTGGCTCAAAGCATAGGACTCTACTGTTTCGCCAGTTTTTCTTGATCACACTAAAACACCTGAATTGCATCTTTATGAATTTAGTTCATTGTAAATAGCAGACAAAATAAGATTTTCTATAGCATAAAATTACTTGAAGATGATTATTTCCAATGCTCCTTAATCAAAATTTTCATGTAATTCCATGATTATAAAAATCCTTGAGAGAAAATATTTTAGACAAAAATCTGCTAATTTAAGTGAAATTATCAATGCTAACATGTTACCACTTCGATTGCTGATGGTTTTACATTAGATATAAATTTGAATTAGTGAAATAGGAAAGTACGGATACTCTAAAAGAACTGAAAAATAAATAAATTATGTTGGCACACAGACACCATCACAGCACTGCGTAGGACCAAGACCCATACAACTATGGACTGACTATTGCAGAGGCAGACTCATGGACCAACATTGTGGCAACCAGCTACATGTGATGCTGGCCATAACAGAAGTCAAATAGACTACAGCTGCCTCTCTCCACCTGTCACTGGACTTTTTCAGAGGCCTTGTCCATAAGCACTGGCTTATGGCTAGAGGACATTAAGATCTTCCCAAGTATTCCATTTCAGAAGTCTGGCATTTAATTCCAAGGCAAAATTCTGTTCATACTGCCCTAAAATACCATCATTGAAGGAAGTCTTGTTCCATGCTCTGCTACCCAAGGTTGGGGCAGTGTTGGTGAATGCACTCACTTGGCTTCCAAAGCTGAGGCTAAGCTTGATTCCACATGATATGGAGTTGGGGGGTGGTGTTTGATATGGGAAAATTTTCCCTGCCTTCTTCAATGTGATTTTTTTATTGTTATAATAAAATCATGTACTGTGGTCCTCTGTCTTGTTTCCTTAGCCCTCAGGAGACTAGTTGAATGCCTGTGTCTGTGGAGAGATGATGGCTGCAGAATACCACTGATTAGTAATTGTGTTCTGCTTTAGAAAATCTCATTTTAAAAAAAAATCAGCATTCTCGAGGATACCAACTTCAAAATTACAACTTTGTGAGTTTAGAGTAGTACATTGATCATTTTATTACATGCAGTTACAGAGTGGAATGTGGAATGTCGAATACAATAAATCTAAATGGTAATTTTTCCAAGAAATGAAATCCATAATTAGTGAATATTGGCAATAAGTCAAAGTAAGCAAAAGTTAATATTCATTCAAACACATGCTATTCATTCAAACCATTATGCAACATTTTGACATCAAACAAATTCATCAATTTCTGTAATATGAAAAAAGATCAAGATGGTATGTGTTAACTATTCATTGATCAAATATATTTTATGGTTATGTGCAATTTTTATTATGAACGTAAAATAAATTAGACTAATTTCTAAGATCAAATTTTTCTAATCTGGCATGAAATCTTCATTCCTATGTATGAACAAAAATCTTGGCCTAAGTTGGAAATTCACTTACTTACCTAGAATAGTTCATCTTTAATACAAAGAATAATTTAGACTGGAAAACCTCATGGTTATATGGCAAGAATATTTTACAATGAGAAAAAGTGAACACTGAATTCACATATGTGATTAGACACATAACTTTACAATAAGCTTTATGTTTATTTGCTACTTTAAGTAATCAGATATCACCATGGTGTAACTTTGGATGAGTATTTTTCAACTAGTAGTTAAATCATCAATAAGTCATTAGAGCAGGATGTAGCTTTGAGTATCACAATTTCAATCACAAAGTTGGAGAAAAGTAAGACTATTTACTTATGCCTACATTTTAGCACACATGGAAAATTCTACTTGATAAATATTAAATGGAAGGCAAACACATATCTCATGTTAACACAGGGAAATATTTTTACATTCAACTTGCACCTACACTAGGAGGTTTATTTACCTGTCAACATTTGAAGGAATTGTTAGCAACACATAATAATTCTTCTGTGTTCTAATTACACTGAATTATGTCTTCTTTGTTGATAATATTCTTATGGGAATTTGTATTTAAAATGCTTATTTCTGGGACTGGGGTTGTGACTCAAAGATAGAGCACTTGCTTAGCATATGTGAAACCCTTAGTACCACATACAAATAAGTGAATAAAATAAAGGTCTAGCAACATCTAAAAAATATTTAAAAATAAAACAAAATAAAATAAATTGTTTATTTCAAATAACATTCTGTTTGTTTTAACTATCTACCTGATAATAATTTGTACACTGTGTGTAAGATTAATGGGAATTTTGAGAAGCAGAATCAAAACTGAATAGATTTTATAATAATTAGAAGCTCAAATCAAATGTTGTAATGAAATATCTTCAATTTAAAAACATTACTTTGTGATTTCTGTGGTCACCAACATATACATGTACAAACCAATTTAATTTATATAACAATAGTAACTTCATATCTTTTCAGAGGATTTATCTGACTTGTTCACCGGGATACATTACTACCTGAGAATGTCTTTCTCATGAGATAGATGTTAAATAAACCTCTACTATATAAAAACCCAATAGAACAGTTATTGGAAATTATAAGATTGAAAAACAATGATATCTCTTCAGTTATTACTGGAAAGTGAAGACAAAGACCTCAAAAATGAGTCATCAGTTCAATACTATAGATTTGCCTTACCATAATGTATATTCTTTTTCTTCCACAGTTTCAATGACATGGAGAAGAAGGAATAAAATGGCAAACTCTCTTGTTCTAAAATAATGTAGTATATTACATTAAAAATCTAATATCTTCCCAAGTAAGTTATAATCCCCAAAGTATGTATCAGAGCATGGAGCTTATTGTAACACATACATTGATGCTCCATATTCAGTGCTGACCAAAAAAGAAATTGAACTTGGTATTTAATCCACACTCTTCAGAGTTATATAACAATCTTTAATCTTAAGAAAGCCATATTATGGGAAAAGAGCCCAGCAGTCATTAGTAACATATTCTTGGAGGCAGAAATTTCTGATTCATATTATAGTCTTTACAATAATGAAAGATAAATTTTATATTCCTTATCAATTCTGGTAAGACAAAGAAATACTTACATTATGGTGTTCAAGGTAATTTGTCATATTTAAGGCATATATTTACATAATTTAAGGCATACATTTACATTTTTTAATCTAGAAGCCAATAACAAATATGATGATATATATGTCCATAAGATTCAGCCAATATTATGAGGTACAGATTCCATGATGCACTGGTTGATTATTTGGCATTCACTTAAATATTCAAACTGGACATTGGAACATTTAACAAAAAGTAAATGAGATGCGCTATTGTTATAGACCATAAATTTATGAACTGGTTTTTAAACAAATTATTTTCTGAAACCTGTATAAAAAGTAACCATTTTACACTTCAATGTTAGTTCAACCAAGCATGTCAAATAGGGAATTGTTCTACTCAGACTTTACTATTTTGATTTTATGTGACATATTGTGAATTTTTCTATAAAATGTAGAATAATTTACTAATCATCATATTCATTCTGAGCATTCCTCAGTATAAAACCTTAGTGTACGTTAATTAAATGATTCTAAGAGTACAATGTACTTAGTATACATTAGTAATTAAATGATTCTAAATTACATTCACAAATTAGTGAAGCATCTATTCATATTTATGACTAGCATGAAGTGACAACTTAATTGTTTAGTTTCATTATTCATTAAAGATAATTTCTTAGATTTTTACCATCAAGACTATCATAAGCAGGATGTGGCAATAATATTGGAGCTTGTTTTTTCCTTTCCCTAATAATTAAATAATTTTAGTGTACTCAAAACCTATTCATTATTCTGTTAATGAAATGTACTATCTATTTAGACTGGTAGTTTCACAATGATTAATTGGCGAACTTAAAGATAACACTCTTCTATGCATCTATCTAGATATATAGATATCAGTAAATGTATTTCTAATTTTCTGCAATGACATCTCATTTCAGGAAGTAAGAAGCAAAATTATAACAACAATAATACCATGATTTGTGAGGAAATAGCAATGCAGGATTTTAAAACGCAAAATAAGGGAGATTCCAGTATAAATGAATAAACAACGAGTACATTCAAGGTCATAAAAATTACAGACCATGTATTGTTCATTTTGGATGTTTATTTTTGTTTTATAGACAATATGATTTAATTTTTTTAATTTCAAAAGTGTGTAAGAATAAATATTTCCTTAAAGGAATTGCAGCAACATTGATGAAATGTCAGGATGGAATAGGAAGACCCAGACTCACTACCTTTCCTGCAACAACCAAACATGTCTTGCCTCTGTACACTAAATAAAAACACATAACATGTAAAAAGCACACACATACACACACATTTTTCCAAAATGTCCTATTGTAGCTGCAGTATCCATTTTAAAACATTACCTCTCTCATTGTGCTTGCCCTAATGTACTAGGATTGATGATTCTGTTGACTGTTTCCAATTTTTTTTAATTCTTGAAAATGAGTACTATGATACAGATTTTATGTCCTCATGACATGCATAGTACCTAATCCAAGAAAATCAATTGGATATGTACCCTTCGGAGTCATTAGACATCATTTAACCATACTGATTTCAGGATTATTTAGACCCCATTGATTAGGTTTGGATTCAGTGTCTAAGGAGGTTGATATCCCATAGCTTCCTCTATTCTCAGTAAGACATTGCCTAATCTCCTTCCTGTTAACTGACTTTCAAGTTGAGGAAATAAGTTCACAGCAAACTTTATTTGCATTATAAAATTCTCTGTAGCCTACTTTCAAGGATAATGCCACCAATGATGCCAGGGGGAAATGCCTAAAGGAATTGGGCCTGAGATTTCTTTTTTAAACTAAAAATCAAAGTACATAATCATATTTGGAATTATTTCATTTAATATTTCCTCTGTATAGCATACAATTTAAAAGTTATAAAAGTCATATACATTAGGAAGTCATTATATTTCCTTCCTATGACTACTAAATTATCCAGTCATGAAAAAATTTTAGTGCCATCTAAAGTTAATACAGGAAACAATTAGATTTAGAAAATTAGCATTTAGTAAAATGTGTAATGTGCTAAAATGATGGAGAAAAAATTTCCATCCATTGCAAATATGACAGAATTGTTAGTAGTTCTAAATTCCAAATTACACTTTGAAAATTTGTAAAATAGTCTCTGATTCAGTTTTTAAAATATTACTGATAGTGAGGCAACAGTACCTTATTTACATTCTTTGTTCAATAAATTGTCAAGTAAAACTCATTATGACATATGTGAAACATAAATGGCCTTAATGTCACAATGCATTTTCCTCTGACAGTTGATAAAGACCTAATTTAAGTCAGGAATATTTTGCCACATGGCCTGTATTTGGAATCTACTTGGTAAACATGGAAATGACATTGTTCTAAAGGTTACTAAAATGTCTTTCAAAGGTACTTTCTAAAATTTTCCCCTCTCTATAACCCAGGTTTTTAAAGTTGTAAGTAAAAGAGTGATTTCATCTGGCACTGTCTGATGCCATCTATCATTCTGGAAATCAGCCACAGTTAAGGGTTCATTGTGATATTTCCTGAATGCTGTCACTGTGATATTGGGGGTTATTGGACTGTCAGCTGCCCTTAGTGCAGGAGAGCTCCAGTTTATTCTGGTAGATGTAAAAGCAGCAAATTTCCTTTATACCATCTTTGCCCACCTTTGCTGCTCTCTTATGTAGTTTAATCTCCTATAGTTATATATCTGTGTCACAGTGATTTTATCTTCTGGAGCATAAGAGTTGAAAATATAATAAGGTGATGTTCACTGTCTAGGTGAGATTATATTGGTTAGTCTGATGCAAATTTGAACAATTTCAGTATTTACCAGAGAATTCTGAGTTTGCTTATAAATTCATATCATTGACAAGAATCAGGAATATGTTTTAACAATTGAAGAAAATATAGATAACTGCAGATAAATCTTAATGTATAATATTTTTATGTTGTAATGCTTAGAAAGCAAATCCTTTGCAAAATATTTAATGTTTTACATTGTGATTTTTTCAAAGAAATATAGTTTTATTTTATTAATAGACTTTTGAAAAACATACTCATAAAACTTTTAACACCATATTTTATTCTCTTTTATCTCTTATTTTCTCATTCTGTCAATAAATACTTTCATAAAATATAGTCATTCCTCAAATTGAAATCTATATTGGTGCCAATCTAAGAAAACACAAGTAACATAGTTACACTTTTCTGATGGATTATTAGCCATAAATAGAATATATTAAATATATTACATTTTAAATACTAGGGAAACTAAATTTTTTATGTGTTCTTTTTAGTTATACAACACAGTAGAATGTATTTTGTACATTTACATACATGGAGAACAACTTCCTATTCTTCTGGTTATTCACATATGAACAGAGGAAAGTAATGTCCGATTCATTGTAATATCTTTCCTATCCCCATTCCCTCTCCCTGGAGTAGACAAAGAGAAACTAAATTTTTTAATCATGATGGGCATAGGTCCTGAGCAAGAGTGCGCCAATGCAGCCTGGGCCTGGGATCTGGGGCCTGGCTGGCTGGGGTTGGGACTGGAGGGAGAGTGCTGGTCCCCTGCAGAGCACCCAGAAGCACCAGGGTCTGAAGCATTGCAGGCTGCCCTGTGGCCCCCTCTGCCCCTCTAGGCTACGGCCACCTCAGTTGTGCCTGGTTGTCAGGGGTCCACAGTACAGGGGTCACAGAGTGCAGAGTACTATATACAATTGCATATATATACATGTGATTTTTGAAGTGAATGGAAAAATCTCATCAGGAGTTTCCCATGGAAAAGTGATTTACAGTTGGACAGTTAGATGAACAAAGGGAACACTCGTTTTATTAAATGTTATCTTCACTATTGCATATGTGTTACATCCCCTTTGAAGTAAAATTGCTGCAAAAGACTAAAGGAAAACAACAATTTCACCCACCTTCACAACTTCCATCTCTAATACTTCCAAAGAAAAGTCACTATCATTTACTTCAGTAATTTCATTTTTTACACACCTCTGTTTTTATAAATAACATGTGAATACTGATACTTCCTTCTTCATATTGTCCATTATGCATTCTATTTCAATGAGCCCTTAGACTTCTATTGTGATTTACCTCTTTATCCATCCTTTCCCTCACTCCTCAACATTTGACCCATAATCTTCCCCTAGTCCCATATTTACCTCTATTAAAGTATCATATTGCAATTAAAAATATATGATCTGTTTATGTTAACCTTATTTAATATTATTCAAATGAGAAAAGTACCACTTTTTTTTGTATTCCATTAGTTTTATTATAGTATCATGCTGGCTTCCTTGCTGTCCCTTGTACATTTCTGCATCCCATTAAAACCAAATCATGTGTTACAACTCTATTTCCAATACCTCCCTAGTGCAAGATTTTTTATTGTTTACTCAAAATACTAAAGCATACTTTAGTAAATACTTTTCTTTCATTTTAATATTATGACCTTCTTTCCATTATGTTTGTACTCTTGTATCACAATCTCTGTTTAATGAGTTCAAAGGTAGGCAAAGAGTAAGTAAAGTCTTTGTTTATCTTCTATTATTTAGATTATCTTATAGATTCTTATATTTCCTTTCTTTCATGTATTTCTTTTTCTTAGTTTATTCCTGAAGTTTGCTGAACATGTCCATTAACTGCCTACAAAGACATACCACTTGTATGATTTTGAAGTCTTTTATGTATGAACATACATTTACTTGCAATTAGTACCTTCTATGTGAGTAGATGTACCTACAACATCACTTCCTTCAAACTTCTGCCAATATTGTTAAGAATCTAATGGTGCTTTTAAAAAGAACAAAATACTTCTGCTTCCTGAAACTTTATACATGACATTTTCTTTCCCTCTTTGGAAAATTTCAAGATTTTTCTTCATTGTTCTGAAACAGCTAAGTGAGTAACTGGAGGGATGCAGGGGGATTCATGGCATCAGTATATATACATTATAATCTTTTACCCCAGGAAGGAATTTTCCCCAGAGAGTCAAGTAAATCTTGTAGCATGCTCAGTTCCTATTAGGAAGTAGTTATATATTTTTAAAATAATTGATATGTTTAGCCCTTCTATTTTATTTATGTATCGTGTACTGACTGTCCCTGATAATAGCTTTCCTGATAATGAATGGAAGGTTGTTTGCTGGAATGTATTTGAGAACAGTGCCTCATTTTGAGATAGAAAGGGAAATCTGAGATTCTTATTTCTTTCCTAAATTTTTTGAGTTAATAAATAATATTCATATGTACTTATGGGACAAAATGATGATGATATAATTTTTGTTGTATACCATAAATTTACTTCAAACATTGTCCATATCCTGTCATTAGAAGTTCCATTTTTGATAGTTTTAGAATTTTGTTAGTATGACTTATCTCAGGGTCTCTCCATGTGCAGTTAATGTTTTAATTAAATTAAATGTAATCAATTACCATAACATTATTGCATTAGTGCATTATTTCCCCTTATTTTCTCTTGTTCATATTACTTTTATATTTTTATCATACCATGCTTCCTCTATTTTCATTTTACTTGTTTACAGAGCTGTCAAAGAAAGTATCATTTAATTACTTATTGGTTAAATGAAGCCAAATGCAATTTTTAAATTTAAATAAAATTCACATAGTTAAATAAAAAATGCCCAAAATTAAATTACAAATTTTGTTCATATTACTCATTTATAGTGTTCAATGAATTTACAAAAGCAATATTTAAAAGTATCTTTGAGTCTTTTCCAGAGGGATCTGTTGCCAGACCCTCTGAAATAGTGCCTATTCACTAGAGAAGGTATACATCTACATCCTCTAAAATATAATCAATACTGCCTTGGAAGTGAGATTTAGACATACAGAGAAACTATGGACTATCATTTGGAATAAAGGTTGTGACATCATGCTGTAGATGGTGCCCTGGCTTATCCACACCTGCCTCTATGCTGTTTCCACAGTGCTCTCCTCTGGATATGGTGTCTCTATGTTAGAGTGCCTTCCTGGAGTAGATGTACCTTGTTTTGAAAACAGGTAATCATCCCATGCTGATTTTTCCAATCAGGAGAGTTATTAATTCCCTGGAGATGTAATAGATTGGTGGGTAAAAGGTGGAAAAAGACTTCCAAGTTTTTCAAGTAAAGTCTTCTTTGGGTAAGAAATATATTCATCATCTTGACTGCGGTAATGCTTTCTCAGGTGTGAGGTGTGAGGTGGCATTGAGTGAAGTTCTGCATTTCACATACATTCAGGTTAACATATTCAAATCTACCCTTAAGGGCTTTCTAAAAAACTCATTTTGTCATCTTTTCCTAATAAGTGTATTGGTAACATTCCATTCAAAAATTGTTGATTTTGTCATCTTTTCCTAATAAGTGTATTGGTAACATTCCATTAAAAAATACTCAAATAATATGTCACAAGCACTGAGGGGAAAAGCGTAGAGAAAATATTCCATAATGGAAATCACCATTCTAGACTCATATTTTTCTAAAAATATAGAAATATAAAAAATGAAATCATTATGAAACATTTCAAGATTTTCTTTTCAGAATAAATACAAGTCAAGTATATCTACTGTCAATAATTTTATATTTTCATTTCAATATGGTGATGGAACTCCTGGCAAGTATTTCAAGTTATATGGTTATCTGAGGGAACAAGCACAGAAAAGGATCACTTTCAAATGGAGGAAAAAAAACTCATACTTTTTATACAATTTTATTGTTTATGTAGAAACCATAATATAGAATATTAGGATTCCTAACAAAATTGGCAATTTTTTTGGAATATACCAGTCATGTTTCTATATTTTAACAATATTGTTTTTAAATATTTTCTAAAATATTACTAATTTCAACAGAAACAGGAAGCACCTAAGAATAAACCAATAAAAGATTTTTTGACCTTTGTGAAGAAGTATATAGACTTTAATAAGTGGATTAAAGAAGAAATGAACAAAAGTGAAAAAAAATTAATATTGGTAAAAGTTCAATCTCCCTAAATTAAATCATAATTTTATTCTTACTCCATTTAAACCCCAAATGGTATCGTTGTTTTACATTTTGCTTTTTCTTTTTGAAGTGATAAAACTTGCCAATCTAATTTTAAAATTGATTATAAAGGGGAAGGATGTGGAGAGTAACAAGTACACTGTTAAAGACAAGTGATGGATCTTATCAAATAGTGCATTTATTAAAGAGGAAAATAGGCTGTGCCGCTTGCATGGGAAAATAAAAATGCGAAGTGCCTATGTTACTTCCGTCATGCCTGGAATTGGCTTCAGTGGTTTTACTGAATAAGGAGTGAACCTGTATGGTGTTGATCTCTGGTAGGCATAAAACATGTTGATTAATCATGCTGTTTTGTGACCAAGTGTGTAAAGAACAGTATTGCACTTTGTACTAGTTTTATACTTTTTATCAGTGAAACTGAGGATTTTCATGTAGTGGTGGTGAGAAAGGCAGCTCAGATATTCCTGAGTAACCAGCAGGATAAGCAATCTCAGGAGGGACTCTACTTCGCTCATCTCCAGTTTAAAAATTACAGAGGATTGATGTTTTGGGCTTTACTTGGGCTCATCAAATTTCAAGTAAGGCAGCCCTGATGGACCTGCCTACTTGAATGAAGTTGCTATTTTGAATTCTTTAAATGAGAAGAGCTCTAAATTTCTGAGCGTTTGCCACTGGGGAAATTTGAGAGTGAACTACACCACTTTGGTAGTCAAAGGATAGTCAAGGGATATGTACCTGTGTTTGTTTAAAAGGGCCCAAAATGTTCAGTTAAGTATGAGTAGAAAATAGCTATTGTTGGAAGGTAAGAATGTTCGAGCAGAAGACTGGGTATCATTTTCCTTTCTTAGCTCCTATACCCTAAACTAGAAGCCATATAAAGTTAAGTTAAATGCAAATTTGTAGCATGATTCTCTGAGTCTCCTGAAAGTTTATTGGAAAACAGAATGTATTTTCTTAAAATTTAAAAGACTTGCAAGCATTTATTAAATTTAAACTTTTAAAATTTTACAACTTAAGAAGTTATTTTAAACATATATATATATATATCAGAGATTGAACCACCCAGGGGCACTTAACAACTGAGGCACATTCCCAGTCCTTTGTTATATATATATTTTTTTATACAAGGTCTCACTACAATACTTTAATTGCTGAGGCAGCTTTGAACTGGTCATCTTTCTGCCTTAGCCTTCCAAGAACCTGGGATTACAGGCATATAGAACATATGGTTTGGGGGTCTCAATGTGGGTTTTTTACTTAAGTCCAACAAATGAAATAAGGAATAAACCTGCATGGCATAGAGCTCTGGTAACCAAAAAACATGCTGATCAATCATGCAGTTAACCCATAAAATCCACAGCACAGCACATTCTTAGAGGAGGACCCAGCTTTAGATGTCATAATCTGCAGTGTACATTCTTCATCAATTTTATTAATTTGACTGATTTTGTAGAAATGTGTGTTCCTGATGACTGTTAAGAATGTGTATATGTGCAGAAATACAAATTTTGAATGTGTTACATAGTTTATAAAATATTTCCTCTTCCTTCACAGGTAAGTAAGTGACAAAATATCTTAAAACAAGAATCTCATAGGAACTCTGATAAAAGTTTCTAGTAGTTGAAAGTTACTAAAAATACAGTTAAGCTGGCAAAACAATTTCTAAAGCAATTGCTCTTTATAGGGGCCTTATATAGAAAAGCAAAATTATAGATACTAGAATAAATCAAATATTACGATCAGAAGTATTCCTGGGCAAATTTACTCCTATTAATTGGCAAAAGTATGTTTTTATTATTTGGGCTGGCCAGTTGTGAATTTGAGCTTCTTTTTCTTAAGCAAAGCAGTGTTCAATAGCTGTTTCTCCGTGGAATAAAAACCAAGGCTGCTTTCTAAAGAGAATGCTGAAAAACAGGGTATTATAAACAAGATAAAAATTACTAGTGAATGGAGTGATATATTTGGATATGAAACAAACATTAACCTGCAACCAAGAATTTGTTGTGAATACACACTGACAGCTTTCCTTTTTACCCTTAAAGATGAACTCTTAAAAGTCATAGAAAGGGGCTGGGGTTGTAGCTCAGTGGTAGAGCACTTGCCTAGCATGTTTGAGGCATTGGGTTTGATTCTCAGCACCACATATAAATAAATTAAAAAAAAATAAAGGTCCGTTGACAACTAAAAAAAAAAAAGTCATAAAAGGGCTCGCTAATAGGGTTCCAATTGAGTACAAACACACAGCAGTAAGTGAGGCTGAAGCAAAGTCTTGCTGGTTTATGAATTCTATAATAGAGTTCCCACCTGAAATTTGTAACTGGCACACAGTGCATGCTAGAACTACCTCTCAATGACAGGGTGGAGGAGGGACTTCTGTCCTATAAAATAAAGGAGAAACAAGGTGCAATTTAAGAATAGGTACTGTGAATGTGTGTGTGTGTGTGTGTGTCGTTGTGCCATACTTTAGATCTGTAATGTTCACCAAAATGTCATGTGTTCAATGCTTCTTTCTCAAGGCAGCAGTGCCCAGGTGCAGCCCTAGCACCAGTCAGGGATCTGAGGTGGATGGGAGGTGTGGGCACAGTGGAGAAACAGCACACAGAAACACCAAGTGTTCTGAGGCTGAGTCTGAATCTTTATTGTTCACAGAGTCTTTTTGTATGTTTTTTCTTTGGTATTTATTATATCATTTTATGGTTAATACAAGGAAATGTTAAGTAAAAAATCTTTGAGTATAATTAATGAGCTTATTTAATAAACATATTTTTACTGTATGATAGCTTAAAAGGAAAAACAGTTCCCAGCAAGGTAGAGGGCACCATGTCCCATTTAGTTTTAATTTCCCTGAAATAATACATCATTAAGTTTCTATAGAAGTTACCCTTTCCAAGAACTCTAATGTTAGTTATTAACAGTGGGAAGTTTTTGTTATTACTAACAAAGAATAGAGGAATCAGCTTATAGTTAATATTTATTCTATTTTATGTACTCAATGGCAGACTAAAATTCTAACTAGACATAGGAAGAATACAAATTGTACCTATGATTAACCTATTTATTTATTAAGAGGGAAAAATATCCTTAAACTTAATCATAAACACTAAGAAAGCAATGAAGACCAAACACCACATTAAATCTCAGAGGAATACTCTCACATACTTATATATAACTTTTAGAGAATTTATATACTAAAAGAAATCACAGGCTCCTTACAAATTTGAGTAAATCACAATTGCTTATTTATAATTTCATCAAAGTATTAATATTAAACTTTATTGTATGTTATTTTGTGCCCCAGAACCATGAAATTTCCCCAGTATTCTCTATAATCTGAATCTAAGGGTATATTAATTATTAGTATTAAAAGCAACTGCACATGGAGACATGCCACGCCTATGGCCCCTAAGAGGGAGGATGATCTTTCAACAGAACTATGTCAAGTGTCAGAGTGGTAGAAAATAGATGCGGCACAGCAGTGTCGGGGTGGGTGGTGGCTTTGGGAGGTGAATTAATCCATTGAAGAATGCATAACTGAAAGTCTATGGGAAGTAGGTATAGACCTTAGAAGGTGGGGCCTAGTTGGAAGAAGTAGGTTATGTGTGGTGAGATTTTTGAAAGAATCTTGTGCCAGCTCCTTTCTTCTCAATTTTAATATTTCTCTCTCTGTCTCTCTCTCTCTCCCTGATTGCCAGGAGATGAGTGTCTTTGTTCTACCACATGTTCTCCACCAGGGCATTTTGCCCAAAACAATGGGACCCAGTGCCCACAGATTGAAACCTCTGAAATTGAGATCCAAAATCAAGCATTCCTCTAAGTTGTTTTACACAGATATATAGTCATAGTGACAGAACACTCACACACACACACACACACACACACACACATACATACATGCATACATACACACATATGTGTATGGAAATTTTTGATGAGATTTTGCTCATGTAATTATGGAGTCTAAGAAGTCCTATGATTGTATTATCTGGAAGCTGGTAACACGTGAGCTTCACTAGCACAGCTCATTCCTAGTATTTCAAGGTGTTCAACTGGGGCAACCTATGGTAATGTTTAGAGCAAGAGGAAATGAGATGAAGTAACCCAGTTTAAGCAGTAAAACAGGCAAAAAAAAAGAAGGAGAGAAAGAAGGAGGAGTACGAAGAGAAGGAGATGAAGAAGACAATGACTAATTTCATCTTTCTCTTCTTTTCAGGCTCTCAGCAGATTGGATAAATGTTCAACAACACCGTGGACAGAAATCTACTTTCCTAAGTGCTAACTTCATCTGAGTACTCTGTATCTTACAAATGCATAGATAAAATTAACAATCCCTATGATTATCTGAATATGGATAAGCACAAAATGACTGCAAAAGTGTACAGATATGAGTTAGTGCTCATATACACATTTCCTAGTTCTTTTGATGGAAAGTGCCCAGAAAAAATAAAATCTTAGTATCAATGAGCACCTTATCATGCAAATCTTGATTTTAAAACACCTTATTCCAGTAAAAAAAAAAAAACAAAACAAAACAAAAAAAAAAAACAAAAAAAAAACCAGAAGTTTAGAAGTTTTTAGGTCAAAACAGAAGTTTTTAGGTCAAAAGAAAATATTAAACAAATTTAGTTAAAATTCTAGTTGGCTTTTATTTACATTTCATGAATCAAGAAAATTACTATTCTACCAAATAGAATAAAAACTCTCATCAGGTAAGAGAAGGATACTGGGTGTTATAAGATAGATAAAAGGAACAGACAAATGGAAAGAAAAACAACAAAGAAGTTGTTTCAGGTTACCTTTTCATAAAGTTAAAAGCATAGATTTCCTTATTACACTGGCTCAGACAGACAAGAATCATCTCTTTCTAGGAAGAATTTGTCTGTTTGAGATTTATCTGCTTCCTTGATGCTTTAGTCTGATGATTTAGCATTTAGCATGATTGGATCCATTTTGATTTAGTCTGGTTTACTGAGGCCAAGTCCAGGAGCTCAGTCCAAAACAATGGCCTTCCATAATATTTATTTAACACATAAGAAAATGGGTGGATTCTACAGTGAGGTTAGGGAAGAATACATTAAGGATGAAATGCTAAATAAGGGGCTAAAACAAAGAGGTAATGATTAATTAAAATGCTGTTTTGGAACTCACTATATTTTCAAACAAAAATAATTTTAAATATTTTTATTAATAAGGTACTTATAACTAAAACAGAGCAGAGTTCTATATTTAATGATTAACTGGTAACAGCAACTTTTCTATAGGAGAATCTGAAATTGAATATTTCATTAGGAACATTAGAGAACATGTATCACTTTTACCACTATTGACATCCTTGTGTTGCAGTCCTTTGAAAGCACTAAGTTACTACTCAGAGCCAGTGGTAGAGAAATCCATAAAGTATTTTGTCTTTGTAGTAGACATAAGAAATGTGAATAAAATACAGAGATGAATAGAATCTCATCAGAATCACTTTTGACATCTCTACCCAGGCAAGAGATCAACAATATACTTTATATATGTTGAATATTTTATAGTCTACATTACTCTTACATTTATTTCTACTCTCAAAAGATGTCCCTTTTGATATCTCATCCCTGTTATTTCTTGTCTTAAAACTGTAAACTTTGTTTTAAATGAGTAGTCTTCTTGGATTAGTAGCTAAACATAGATGTAATTTTGAACAGACAATAAAAAGCAAAGACATTGCATCCTTAGCTAAAAAAAGTCTATTGCACGATGTGATAGCCAATTTTATCCTCTTACCACCAGCTCAATTAGACATAGATAGTATACAACACATAAATATTATCTTTTCTTCAAATGAGAGTTTAACCAAAATGTCTTGCAAAGTCTTCCTTATGTTTTTCCACAAGATATAATTAGTGTCTTGGCAACATACATTTGGTGACTCAAATCTGAGTACAGGATTCAACAGAAGATATCACCTTGGAGGTTACTTTATGGAGTATTAATCTTACAGATCACTCAAATATAGTTAGAGAATTTATCTATTAGCTCCAAATCTCAACACATGATATGGCTTTTCTCAGTTACTTTATGACTGTTCCCAAAGTCAGTCAATCTTTCCTTTCACTTTCCAGTCCTATTGTAACACTTTCTTCCTCTTACAGTATGACCATGACCATGAGAGTACCCTAATAGACTGGTTATTGAGGTCCCTTCTTTACCCTAACATCCCCTCCCCTACACTTGGATTCAAATTTCAGGATATAAAAATACTATTTGGGGAACATTTACTTCCTGGGTAAGGGTTTTCATATTGTTAAAAAAAAGAAATAAAGAAAGGAATACAAGATCCAAAGCAAAAACAGCATTTTGTCTCATGCTATCTCTAAGATTTATGATTTCTAGGTGTTTTAATAGGGTGTAGCATGGACAGTTTGAGTTCTACTTCTGCTCTGCCTAGCCCCCCTGCAATTCTTTGAAGAATCCAAGAGCAGGGGAAGGAATGTTAGGAGTGAAGAGGGGAGTTGAATAAAGACTCTAGTTGTAAATTCCTAGAAATAAATTATCACAGGCCTGCAAAATCTGACACTGGGGTCTCTAAAGCAAGGGAGAGTTGAAACACCACAGGCGCCACATTTCCTGCGTGTACGTGTGTGGTTTTGTTTTGCTTTGGTACTGGGGATTGAACCCAGGGGGGTCTAATCACTGAGATACATACCCATCACATTTTAGTTTTATTTTTAAATTTTGAGTCAGGGTCTCGCCAAATTGCTTAGGGTCTCACTAAATTGCTGAGACTGGCTTTGAACTTGTGATCCTTTGGCCTCAGCCTCCCAGGTCGAGTTCGCTGGAATTAAAGGTAGGCATCACCACTGTGCCCAGGAGGCCAGGTTTCTAACTGAGGAAAGTTAAATGAATTTGCTCCTGGGAAATTAGGGAAGGGAGGCTAGGGTAAGTCTGGGCTCGGACACCGCAGCGCGTGGAGTCTGTAGGACCGACCAGGGATTTTCAGCAGCAGCAGCGCAGGTTTCTCAGTGAGCTGACCAAAGCAAGGACGGAGAGCTAGGGGATCGGGCGTGGAAGGGCAGGGGTCCCATGTTCGGTGGCAGTAGGCAGCGGGTGGAACTGGAACGCTGGTACAGGAGTTGCGAAGAAAGGCTGAGACTCTACTTTCTCTGCTGCTCCAGGTGACAGGCGGGCCAAGCCAGCCAGGCGAAGAAAGCCTTCCGGGGCCGGACTGAATGGGTAGGACTGAACGTGGAAATGCGCCTCACCGGGCTCTGCGCAGCCTCTCCAGTCAGTCCTCAGAAGAGGCTGCCAGGAGGAGCCACTCACGTGGGACCACCGGCAACCCTGGCCCTGGCCGTCTCTGTGGCACTCAGTGGCCGCCGCCCTGAAGGCAGCGACGAGGGCACCCCGCGCTCAGGACCTGGAACCCTTCCAAGAACAGGCTCCCAGGGCTGAAGAGGAACAGTTCCAAAGGCTGCGTGAGTAACCAAAGGGGAAAGGGGCTTTATAAATGTAGTAGCTATTATATTTTTATTTGTCATCCAGATGTAGACAATTATTTAGTAAAGCACTAATCAAAGGAAATAACAGACACGGGTTATGATTATGAAATATGTTTAAGAAATATGGACATGTGGCCTTTGAAATACATATGAAGCATCTATATTTTTTTTACCTTTACCTCTCAGTCATATTTAGGTTATTGTATTTTTCACATATGCACAATTTGTAATTATAATTTGAAACTGGAAAAATCAATACCATTTTTAAATTCACTGTTTTATAAAATAGTTGACATGATTTGAAGTAAAGTCTTGCAAAGCCTGCAGGTATATTGTTGTAACAAGCAACATCCTGAGTTTAGGAAAAAATAACTATTTTAAAGTAGAAAAAACAGGTTTGTTGATTTGAAACAGATGACATGTATTTTTATTGTGTTCTGGTTAAATACCTAGCTTTAAGATTAAGAAAAAACATCACCAAAAAGAGTTCATTTCTAAAAAATATTTTTTAAAATACTAATTTTAGTACACTTGGATACACTTGGACTAACCTTCATCTACACACAGTTGACCCTTCTCTTCCCTTGAAATACAATAAACTAGAACATGATTCATATAAATTGGGCCAAGGAATAAAGAAGATTGCATGTCAGAACATCGGTGTTGGCAAAATCATCTTTCCACAACATACGCTCCAGAAAAAACTTCCTTCTGTAGGCTGGCTTTTTTTATAGAGATGACTCATAATTTTGGAATACAAATTATGTACATATTACTCTGTTATTTAGATCCTCTTCAAAATTCTGAGCTTATCACATATAAAAAAATTTAAAACATACCCCAAACCAAATGCCTTCCTTTTTGAAATATAAAACCACAAAATAACCTCTTTCTCTGAGCATATGGTTAAGAATGTAATAACTAATTAACCTTTACAAACTATTAGAATAAAATATAACTTGTGTCACTAGCATTGTTACACATTCTTAAATGTTCCTTAACAAACTCATAGTGATATTGGCCTGATACACATTTCTGTATTATTCATTCTTACTTATTCTACTGAAATACTTAAATGCCTTTTTTATTGAAATTTAGGTTTTGGTGCATCCTTACAATTCCAAGATTGGTGTAAGTAAACATATAAGAAAATAACCTAGCATTATTATCCCTTAAAGAAATACAGTGTATTAGAAATCAATTTGGTGTCACATTTTTTTTAATATGCATAACCATATAACCTTGGTACTCCAAGTTTGGCTCACAAATCAGCATTATGAATATGACTTGGGAACAGTTAGAAATTCAGACTCTCAGTCCCATCTCAGTACTACTAAGGTTGAATCTGCATTACAAGATTCTCCAGGGATTCATAAACCCAATAAATTTGAGAAGCCTAAGTATAGACTTTCTAATAAAATATTGAGTTGACATACTGTGCTTACTCCTCAAAAATAAAGACACAATTATTTTTCACTGTGTTGGAATGGATGAGGGTAGATTACATTAAAACATAGGCACAGACATTTTTAGTATATGTGTCTGAATTGTCAACTTGATTGGATTAAGAGATCCCTAAGATTGAGACTTCTGAGTCTGTCCATGAGGGTCTCTCTAGGAATGATTCATGTGTGGGATAACAAAGTGAGTAGGAGACACACCTAAATGTGAGCAGCACAGTCTAATAGGTTGGTGACCTGGAGGGAACCAAAAGGTGGAAGAAGGAAGCAGCAGCAGACACAGGCTCAGTTCTTCTTGAGCTAGTGTTTGGATTGCTGCTGTGAGCTCCTGAGGACTTCAGACTCCAGCTGTTTCACTGTCCCAAACCTGACTGTCTGGAAGGTGGTCAGGGAGTTTCTAGGCCTTTGGTCCTGGACTGAGGTTGCATCCTTGGTCCCTCCTATTCAGAGGCTTGAGCTTCTTGGACTGAGTGGCTGCTGGTACCTCCAACTCTCCAGTCTACAGACAGACATTGAGGGACTATCCAATTTCTGGTCATGTGAGTCAATCTAATTAATCCCTTTTTGATAATCATACTTCATATTTATCATGTTGGTTCTGTTCTTCTGGAGAACCAAACTTCTATTTTTGATTTTGACAGATTGTTAAGAATTAGCAAGTATATTTTAAAAAATATTTCTTAGTTGTGGATGGACACAGTATCTTTATTTTTATGTGGTGCTGAGGATCAAACCCAGTGCCTTACATTTGTGAGGAAAGTACTCTACCACTGAGCTACAGTCCCAATCTGAAAGCAAGTATTTTTATTACTGTTATACTACTATTGTTAATATTTTCAGAGTATGGGAGATGATATGATTAAATGCGTCAATTGGAAAAAAAAATGCCAACTTTGGAGTAGTAAATTTCCATTCAGAAGAAAACATTTTTTTGTGTGACAAAGACACCAAAAGTGTTTTTAATTTTTTTGAGAAAACGCCATACAGTTCTTCATAGTGATCGCAAATGTATACATTCCCATCTCAGTGAATAAGGGTTTCAATTTCTCCACTTGCCAACACTTATTTTCTTTTTTGTCTGTTTCTTCCCCACCTCCTCTTTCCCAGTCTCCACTGCCTTCTCCTTTTCTTCATTCTTCTCTTCGTCATTTTAAGGAATGTCAAGTAGTACCTCATTTTAGTTTGGATTTGCATTTCTGAGATTATTAGTGAAGTAGAACATCTTATTATACACTTGTTAGTAGCTTATGTATTTTTTTTTTTTGAGAAACAGGTCCTTTATCTATTTTCTAGCTAAGTTATTTGACTTTTTGTTGTGGTTGTTTAGTTATAGAAGTTCTTAATATTTTCTGGGCATTAAGGTTATATCAGGGATATGATTTGCAAACATTTTGTACCATTCTGAATGTTTCCTTTTAACTCCATTGAATCCTTTGATGCATAAACATTCTGAGAATTAAAATTTAAAGATGTGTATATATACAAATATATATATGGATAAAAATGTACATATAAATGTATAAAAGTATGTATACACAAATATATACAAGTATATATGTCAGGAGTGGTGAATGAATCATGGACTTTGAACAGTTCAGAGACAGAGACTGGCGCCTCTCTTGGAATTTCTCAGTGCAAAAGTGACAAGAGAACTGCCCAGTTGTATGGTGACACGCTGTTCAAAGGGGAATTCCTTGCTAGCCAAGAACTTTTTTCAGTTAGTAACCTTGGTTTCAAAACATCTGCTGCCTGGAGGTAGAGAGTTATGGGCACAAGCTGGTAAATCCTAATGGGTTGTTTTACCCATAACTTTGGTTTTGTTTATCTTGAAAAAGTTTTGTCACAACTAATCCACTTGATGTTTAATAAATGTGCTGTTATATAAGGTATATTTTCCTTTCTAAGCGGTATAGATTATATTCCTCTTGAAGTATTTTTGCATAAAATGATGATATAAATTTATGAAAGGAGCACATCTATTTTTGAAAAAAATGCTCAGTCTTATATTGTAAAAATCTCTTTAGAAGTTCACCCTGCTTGGACAGCCTTCAAAGCATCCATATCCTGAGAGCTCTCTCAGCAATGAGGAAGCTCTTTGGCATGGGGCTGTTGTCTCACCTCACCCTGCTGATAGCTCTGCTTGGAATGAAAGGCTACTGTGGGGAAAAGCCTGTAGTAGTCTCCAGCTTCAATCCCACTGCCAAACAGTAGCTGTTTCATGAGAATACACTGGAAGAAAAGACTCTAGGTAGTACTAGGAAATACCTTATCTTCATACAGTTATGAAGAGAACTATAATATTGCCCAATAAGCCATAGAGAAGTCCTGTGTTTAGTATGATCATTAAGACATGGAGAAGCAAGAGCCCCAGATGTTACCTGGGCAGATGGGTTTCAGGAAATGACCACAGAGTGGTTGTTATTTAAATTTTTTTTGTTCTAATTAGTAACACATGACAGTATAATGCATTTTGACACATTATACATGAATGGAACATGACTTCTCATTCCTCTGGCTGCACATGGTGCTGAGTCACACCAGTTATGTAATCATATGTGTATATAGGATAATTATGTCTGCCTCATTTTACTGTCCTTCCCATTCCCACCACCCCACTCCTCCCCTCACCCCCCTCAGCATAATCCAAATTTCCTTCATTCTTCCCTTACCTGCCCACCCCACCCCACTATGGAGCAGCATCTGCTTATCAGAGAAAACATTTAGCCTTTGGCTTTTGGGGATTGGCTTATTTCCCTTAGCGTGATATTCTCTAGTTCCATCCATTTACCTGCAAATGCCATAATTTTATTCTTCTTTAAGGTTGAGTGATATTCCATTGTGTGTATGTACCACATTTTCTTTATCCATTCATCTGTTGAAGGGCATCTAGGTTGGTTCCATAGTTTAGTTATTGTGAATTGAGCTCTAGAAACATTGATGTGATTGTGTCACTGTAGAATGCTGATTTTAAGTCCTTTGGGTATAAAATGAGGAGTGGGATAGCTGGGTCAAATGGTGGTTCCATTCCATGTTTTCTGGCCACAGTATTTTGAGAGAGTGGCTAATTGCTTTTCCTACTCCTCAAACAGGGTGGGGCTGTAAGTGGAAGAGAACTGTAAAGTAAATCATGGGAAAGAGAAAGATAAAGAATCCCTGCTTAATAAAAGAAGACTAGATAGCACATCAAATATCTCATTAAAGACCAATGAGAATAAATGCAGACAAAGAGTGGTATCGGATAATAGATCCTCCCCAGTGTGGTGGTGCTGGATCTGAACCAAAAATCGAATATGATTCTAGAGATAAAGGAGAGGAAAAAACTGACTGAAAAATTCTGATGTTTCTAAGAAAATTCTGAATGGGCTCTAGAAATTTTAATAGGGATGAATCAAAGATTAAGTTTCTGTCTGTAGAAAAAATTCTCTTGAGATAAAAAAGAATATTTAAAGTATACAGCATAGATTTATACTTGGTTTGTACTTGCCATTTATATATCAAGAGAATTTCCAAAAACTATTTGCTTTTAGGTAGTAGGATTATGATCATGTTCTAATTTTTATATATTGTGTTACACATAATGATTTTTTACAATGGAGAGGTATTATTCTAATCAATGTAAGTGCTGATATGTTCCCAAAGCATTGGGTTAACTTTGAAAAAAAAATGTGTGCACAGATTACAGAAAGATAATTTTGGTCATGTCTTCTTATATTGCTTCCCTAACTCCCAGTTGTGACTATATTCTGGGGAAGGGGATAGCATCACTCTCCCTGGGTGTAGATACATGAAGGGGTCTTTCTCCATCAAGCAGGATAGTGAGGCGACCCTTAGAGTGCACAAACAGTCCATCACTTGGGGGAAGAGGCAGTATAGCCAAGGAGGTGCTTACTATTGCTGTGTTAGGTTACCACACAGAAGAGAGAGAGATAGATGAGAGAGAGAGAGAGAGAGAGAGAGAGAGAGAGAGAGAGAGAGAGAGACATAATGGCCCTCATATAAATCACATGATCCTCCCACCTTGAGCATCATGGCTGTCACAGACATTCTGATAACACCAAATAAGTCTCACTGATGAATCATCTCATTGCTTGTATTTTTTAGTGTCCAAAACAATGCATAAATCTAGAATCTCATTTCAATGTTTTTCAGATTTACACCTTTAATACTCTCATTGAATAATGAGAAGAACCTTGAAACTGACCATGAGTTTCTTTTTATTGCCTAATGGAGAACTGTTTTCCCAATAAGCATAAAATGCCTTTATCAATATTAATTCTTTAGGTTATTGATGATGATGTGAAAAATTTATTGGTGTAAAGAATAAAAGTACTTTGAGGATATAAGAAATCTTTCATATGGGTGCTGGAGTGAAATTGTTTATGTGGAACACTTCGCAGCACATTTAGAAAGCTGTTTAATAAAACTTAATCTTGCTGTTTTTAAGTTGATATTTATTTATTTGATACTGGGGATTGAACCCAGGGACACTTTACCACTGAGCTACATGCTCAGTCCTTTTTCGTAATTGTTGTTGTTTTGTTTTCTTAAGACAAGGTCTCCCTAAGTAGCTTAGGGCTATGCTAAGTGGCTGAGGCTGGCCTCGCTTGAACTTGGGATCTTCCACCTCAGCCTCCAGAGTCACTGGGATTACATGTGTGCACCACTGCAACCAACTGTAAACTGATTTACTAATACATCTATTAAGTAGTATATACAAATAATGACCTGTAACCTGTGCTTTTTGAAAATTTATTAAAAATATAAATGATGTGTGTGAGGGGAAGGAGGCTAGATAATTCATAGGCATATATTTGCAAAAATCCTGGGAGATGGAGAGGTTTGTTCTTTCAAATAGGAGACCTAAGAAATACATAAACCAGTTTATCTTAAACCTGAATGGAAAGAAACTGGAATTGAGATGTTTTCTTTTTCTACTCAGGAGCATATTTCATGTATAATTATTATCCAAAGGGGCGACATTGCATCGTTGATTTAGGTTAGCTGAGCAAAAAGAATTTCGTACTTCAAAGTTCAATTGGAATAGGCTATGACAATTTATGTCTTTACTGACAAAGATTCAAGGAGCTTTAGGAAGAAGATGAGATGAAATGACAGTTTAAAATCTTTCAGTATTACTAATGAAATTGTCAAGATTGAAAACTAAGACTGTGTATAAAAGAACTTGCATAAACTTCAGAAGTAAAATACTGAAAGCCAGGGTTAGCATTATTTCTACCTCAACAAATTAATTGCTTCTATTTTATTAATCAAACTTAGTCTATAAGGTTTTTCCCTCTTTTTTCCTTTATTCCTAGACTTCCTATTTTATTTACCATAGGTCAAAACTTACTGTCAGGTGTATGTATACAAATATAAGAACCAATCACAGCCTGTTAGATAATTCTTTGAAAATGCAACTTTTGGCTGTGCATATTTATAATAGGTAGTCTGTTCTGTTCCTAAAGCTTTGCTGTATTTTAAGAATTTTTTCATTTTCAATAATTATCAAGTTACCACTTGATCCTCAGAATAGCTGTCATTTAGGGATTGGTGTTATTTGCATTTGATAAGTAAGGAAGTTGGGGATCAGCATGGTATACCTAGATTGTGTTAGAGCAAGATCAAGGAATTTTATTTTCTTTCAGGGTGAAAAATTTAAGGGAGAAACTGGTATTTATTTAAAACTGAAGAACAAATTGTAAACTTATGTCCAAGAAAGATCTAGAGTGGAAGATTAAATGATTTTGGATGTCTTCCAGTCATACGTATGATTGTAATAGATTTCCAGTTATTTCTGTTTTATCAAAATGGTGACTTGGGTCAAGAAGTTTTGCCATGGAAGCTTCTGAGAAGTTAAAAAATTCTAGACTCAAGGGTATGCTGTAGATGTCATTTTCAACGGTGTAGATAGATTTCACGAAACAAGAAAATCTTTACCATAAGCATATAATTTATTATATTCGAGTGTTTTCTTTAATATACAATTGAAGTACTGTTGTAAAGGCATCTACTTTCTTACTCATCAAGTATTTACTGAGCACCTACAATACACCTGTGATATATCAGAAATTGGATTAGACCAGGTAGTAGAAAACAGCCTAGTAAAAGAGCAAGCTATGCTTTTCTATTACTTTAAAGTGGGGAAGATCAATAAGACACAAATAAATGATCAAATTACTGTACAATGAGAAACTATAGCTGTAATTAAAGAAAATGAAGGAGTATGATGATTTAGGGAGATCTGTTAGATTCCACATCAGTGAAAAGAGTGGTATTACATTTGAGACTTGCTGGAAAATTAGGAATTAGGCTGAATGGCAAAAAAAATTATCAGACAGAACTGGATAATAAAACTGGAGGTGTAGGCAGCACTAAGTAATTGAGACTCATGGGCTCCTGACAAATTTTATTCTTTTCTTTTTTTTTTTTTTTTGAGAAGATATTGAAGAATTTTAATTGGGCTGTTACTGGCTAAATTAACATTTTTAGTTTAGCTATTACAAGGAAAATGAATTGGACAGGAATAAAAGAAGATGAAAGGAGTCAAAATTAAAGATGATGGTGAACTCAACTGGAGACAAGGCTGGGAAGACAGAGCCATGAACCGATTTGAGATGTATCAAAATCACCATAAAATGAGTGGGCACGGACACATACCAATGATCATTATTTTTATTTGTTAATAAGCAGAAAAATTTTGGAATAAAATGGATAATGTACTATAATAGAGAAAGTACTATTATTCCTGTAACTTTCCAGATCTGATGTCAGATCTGTGAAGAGAAATTGAAAAGGAAATGCTGAAAGAATGAACTTCTCAAAAATTCTGTGCATCTGACATAATGTTCAAGAGAAGTGAGTTCTAGACTTGCTCAGTTTTGAGAATGCACAGTTATGTACCCCCAAAAGAACAGTGTAAGACCCGTTCTGCTAGAGTGCTGGAAGTCCAGGCCTTTTCCATTTTCCAGGTGCTTTCCAGGTATCCCCAGAGAAAGCTGATGTGCTCCTCAAGTCTGTGCTATTGGTTACCTTGGTTACCCACTTCAGGGGACCAAGGATCTCTAGGCCACAGCATGGCTTTGGTGCTTATCACCACGTGTGGTCTTGAGACTAGATTCTCTCAACAGGCTCTAACTCTGTTCTATTTCCCCCTTGTAGACTATATTCTCTGGCCTCAGATTCCCCATGGTGATAAGCGAGTCTATAATCCTTAAGAAGATTGTTCTGAAGGATAACAGAAGAGATTTGCAATTCAGAAAGAATAAAACTGGAAACTATAAGTAGCCATTCTTGGGTCCCAAACTAAGCTCCTGCATTGAGGGTTACCATTTTTCCTCAGTCTGTGGTCTACAGCCTGTGTACCTGCAGGTACAGAAGAAAATTTCTTAATCTTAAACAACTCCCCTCAATATTTCTTCCCCTAACTGGAGCCCACCCCAGGCACCAAAGAGAAAACATATCTCTTGGTGAAAATTATGGACAGGTATGCAACCTGATCCCCAGCGAAGACCATCTTCATGTTATTTTGCAGAGGGTCTTAGCCTCTTGACCTTGGATCTCTTTATTGTTGCATTGGATTTTTGCTTTTCTTCACATTAGCCAAGGCAAGAAGAACATAAAGTGATCACTCCTGGACAAAATGGTAATTGTCCTCCAATGTAGTCTCAAACTTCAGAGGAATAGACACCTTATCCAAGTGTCACATGCTCCTGAGTCTATATTAGTTTCCTAGTGCTCTATAACAGGTACCATAGTAGTAGTTAGAACAATACAAATTTATTGTCTTACAGATCTGGAGACAATTCATAAAATTCTAGGAGACAAGAAGATCGGCAGAGTTGATTTCTTCTAGGGCTGTGAGGAAGAATCTATTCTGTGCTTCTCATTCAGCTTCTGGAAGATTGTGGCAATCTTTGGCTTCTAGTAGTGTCACTCTGATTTTTGCCTGTCCTTCTTTGCATGGCACTTTTCCAATATGGGCTTCACACTGTCTTCCTTCTGTTCATGTCTCTGTCCAAATTTCCCCTTCTGGTAAAGGCACCAGTCATAGTGGATATATAGCCCCCCCCCACTTCTGTATGACTCCATTTTATCTAATTGCATCTGCAGATATTGTTTCCAAATATGGTCACATTCTGAGGTACTGTGGGTTAGGACTTTGACATAAGAATTTTGGGGAACACCATTCAACCCACAGCACAGTCTTCTTTTAATTGGCAAGCACGTCATCTTAAGTGACTTGCCGAACAAATCATCAGGAACCACACCTTGAATGCACTTGGCCTGGGAAGGAAGATGACTGGGAAGTTGCCTCCCTCCCCTTGGTAAAGTCAGTGAAGACACGCTGCTGATGGGGAGAGGTGATAACTAAAGGCAGTCAAGTTATACCAAGTGTAATTTTTTTCCTTTCTACTAACCTGATTATTCTACATTGGATTATGTAAGTATTGGACAGTCAGTGTGAAATATATAGAAAATAACAATTGGTACTTCATATCCACAGATTCAATCAACTACAGATTGAAGATATCCAGAAAAAAAAAATCTGTACTGAACATGCAGTTTTTTTCTTGTAATTTTTCTGTAAACAACAATATGTGTAGCACTTACATTGTATTAGGTATTATAAGTAATATGGTGATGATGCAAAGTACACTGGAGGATGAACATAGGTTACATGAAGTGCTATGCCATTTCATATAAGGCCCTTTAGTATTCATGGGCTTTGGTAACTTCAGGGGTAGAAGGGAGATGGAAGGTTCTTGAAACAATCTGCTGTGGATACCAAGAGATGACTGACTATATTAGTAATTATAGAGGAGGGGGGAAAACCATAATTCTACCACCTAAAGTAATAAATATACTTAAAATGAATCATACTACTTATTAAATGTTGAAATCACTTTATAGAAATTGTTTTGCCTTTCCATCTTATAGTATTATGAATGTTTTAAGATATAATAATGTTCTTTGATGTCCTTTTTTTCTGGTGACTAAACACATGCTATTTTGTTACCAGATATAATTGATTTAATTATTCTTTTCTGCTACTTAGATTATTTCTCTATTCATATTAAAATAACAAGGCAATGAAGATTTTTGTACATAAATCATGTGTGCATCTCTAATTATTTCTCTGGGTACATTCTTAGAATTGGATCACAGTTTATATTTTTTAAGCTTTTGATATTTATTGCAAATACAGCTTCCCAAAAGGATGATTTATATGTTGCACAATGTCAAATAATACTTATTTTGCTGATCCATTGCCAATACTGGATAGATAGAACATAAATCCCAAATTGAGGAGTAAAATAGTTCATTGTTGTTCTATTTGCTTGTCTTTTTTGAACTTTTTTGAACTTTTGTGGGGAACAGTCACATTTCTGTTTTTATGACTTGTCTTTCATGTTCTTTACCCATTTTTCATTTGAGACTTTTTGTTATTTTTTTCTTACCAGTTTGTAAAAGCTCTTTATTTTTCATGTGTGACTTAATATGTTTTTTCCCAAAATGTCATTTGCCTTTTAATTTTTAGAGTACAGAAATATAATTTTTATGCTATTGACTGTGTCATTCCTTTCTTTTGTGGTTTCCATATTTGATTTTATGCCTTGAAATTGACCTCTCATCCCAAAGATTGATTTTTTAAAATCCATCTATGTTTTTCTCTATTTTTTTTAACACATTTAACTTTTTAGGCTGTCTAGAATTCATATTCTTGTGTGGACCAAGGAAGGGACCAGATTTAATTCTTTCACACAAAGACTCTGACAATTACTTTTAAAGCACATGTTACATAATCCTTCCCCCAATGTTTTGTAATGCCATTGAGATGGACCAAATTCTTGATCTATGAGAGCTGGTTTGGATTTCTGCGTTCTGTTCCATGGAATGATCTGCAAGGTCTCTCATCTTTATAATCATCCTTTTGAATCTTGATGTAGCTGAAGTATTCTTTTAATTTTTGATGAAAGGAAGATATTTGTGGGGAAAAGCACTTTTTGTTTCTTGGAGAAAACTTGATGGGGAAAAACTGCTTTATGCCAAGTTCTCCAACATTTCCATTATTTAGAGACCTGATGTTTGCTAATCCCTGGAGGAACTCTGATGCTGAGCTGTCTTTCACTTCTTAGAAATGACTAGAAAGGTGAAGGTCATAGGAGTAGTCAGTTTGGGTGCATTGACTGTAGAGAATTTACAAACTACTAAAGAACTGTGGAACAGTAATCTGCTTTTTATTATCAACATGTACCAGGAAGTTTGAACAATGTTAATGATAAGATATTCTCTCTGAAAGAATCTTTTGTTTGTCTAAGCTCCAAATAATCGTCATGGTTACTGTTGAGTCTTAATAACATATAAATGGCTTGACAGTTGTACATTTAAAACTACTTGACATTGAATAAACATTATATTCTCTATGGAAGATAATTCAGAGAACTCCAAATTATCATTTCTAACATAGATTAGCTACATACATCTGTTTCAAGTAAAAATTTGAAATGTTTCACAACCATTCAAATTTGCTTGAGTAGTTTTCCAGCTCTGGAGGAAGTAGGCATTACTGCATTCAAATAGCAGATACAGACTGAACAACAGAGCAGAGTGATTATAAATTGGAAGAAATAGAACGTGATGAATTTCCTGGGGAAGCTATTTCAGTGGAAAGATTTTGACTGCAGAGAGATTTATTTGAGAACTATTAGAATTGATCCTGAAGAAACAAAAATGTGGGTGGTATTCCAAGTTCTGGAATTTATTGTAAAAAGAGATTTTTATAAATATCAACAATGCTTATCTGCAAATTGAAAATTTTTATATCTGTTGCCTTATTTGAAGAGACTTCTTGAACTTAAAATTAATATAGTTTTTAACCAACTATGATCACCTATAGATCAACAAGGCTACATAGTCAGTGAACATGAATATGTGAAAAAAAAAACATTTTGAAGATGTTCTTTACTAATTTGTAGAAGTTGATGCCTGCAAACAAAAACTTTTAACATTTTGTTACTGTGATAGAGTAATAGATAGGTTTATATTTTATTTGTTTATAGACACTACTCCATCACTTTCCCTTTTGGTATTATAATATCCATTTGTTTTTAATTAACTACTTTTTAACAGGTCCAATTGTATGACTAAATTTTAAAAAAGGAAATTTTTGAAATGTGATTCTTTTGATTTTATTGTAATTTACTTCCTTTCACAATTATTATTAAAAATAACATTTTTGTTTTTTATTTTGGGATTGTAAAGAATCTAGGGACATTTCTACAGTGTCTTGTTTCCTGTATAAACTTTCCAGGCATGTTAGCCAGTCAAAGATGCTTTCTGTAAGCCAGACTTATACCTGTCAAAGTTTCTGGGGTACAGAAGGCATTCTCCCTAGCTTCCAGTGGTATTGTTTCAAACATCTTCCTTCCAATTTTCCATTTTGTAGGTTGCTTTTCCAATGTCTTAGCCGAAAGTCCCCCACTGACCATTAACAAAAACAGACAGGGCATAGAGAGGAGGAGAGCAACTAGTTCCAAAGTCAGATGTTCCCAGTAACTGAGTGATTGTCCATCCATGAGGTATGGGCAGAGGGGGGCGTCCTTCTGAGGGGTAAGGAGAAAGTGGCTCCTCTTTGGAGTGATCATTATGTCTTACTTGTTATTTCTATCTCTGGTAATAAGATTCTGAGTTTGAAGGAAGTGACTGGAATGCATTCTCTTTGATAAAATATACACAGAATTTTAGACTTAGAGCTCACAGTGTAAGCCCTTCATTTTATAGATAAAAAAGTTAAATCTCAGAGGATCCAAGAGGCTTGAGTTAATTCCTCAAGGCAGTTGGTGGAAGAATTGGAAGCAGAGCTCAGATGTACTTACTCCTAATCAGGCAAATTTACTAATTCTGATGTGGGTGTGTTCCCTTTGACCTTTCTCTTAACCTTTTGCTGCAATTCCAGCCTTCTGGTTTTTGTGAGTACTAAAGAATGATCATATACATTAAGAATTGTGTCTCAGCCTCTTAAAGTTCTAAAAAAAAAACAACTGGCAACTTTACAGTTTTTCTAATAAATGTTCCAGATGATAAAAGTCTTAATGTAAATTGTGCCTTTTTGTGTAGTTCTGTACTGAGTACAGTCTTTTTTTTCCTTTTTCCTTTGGGAGTGATATTGACATACTTCTGCTCCAATGAACTAATGTTCTTTTCTCAGATGACTTCTTTAGAAGGACTAAAAATTAACACGTTAAAGCAAAAAGGAACCTGGGAAGAGCTTGACATAGAGTGACAGAATGTATTACAAGTTATCAAGAGTCAAATGCCAGTGCCTCATTTTTATCTTAAAAGAAAGCATTCGGCATCTACATAATAAACTTAAATACACAGGCAATTGTCCATGATCATAGCCTCTCCCCTTTTTCTACTTACCCACTTGAAATTTGCTAGTCTTTTCAGGAGTTTTTGTTCTATTCATTCATTCACTCATGTAAACAAGTACTTATTCAAATACTGTTTTGTGCCTGCTCTGTGGTTACAACAATGATTAGTATGAGTGTGGTCTAGAGAGAGAAGCAGTGGCTATTATAGCTATTATAATAAATTATGAAAACACTAGGGTAGCAGAATGAGGGTGTTAGACCACCAAGGAAAATAAAATTTAATGAAACTTAAAGCCTTCAAATCTTCCATTATTAAGCATTCTGTTAAAAATATTTATTGATTTTTTTTTACCTTCCAAAAATTTAAAAACCACCTTCAATGGGATCTAATACTTTCAGACCTCAGGCATGCAATAAATTTTGTGTGTTCTTTTTACTGTCAAAAAAGAAAGAAGGAAACATTACTTTTATAGATCTGCAACTCAAAGCTTAGTCATTTAGACTGAAGATATTGGAAGATTGCTTCTCTTCTGACTTATTTGAAATTTCTCATCTGATTCTTCACTTTGTGAATGTGATTCTGGTTTCTTTGACTTGGGTACTAATACATAAGGAGCTGCATTCTAAATATCCTAAATTTCCCATTATTAAAATATTGCTGATTGAAGCCAGGTATGATGGTGCACACCTGTAATCCCATCAGCTCTGGAGGCTGAGGCAGGAGGATCTTGAGTTCAAAGTGAGCTTCAGGAAAAGTGAGATGTTGAGCAACTCAGTGAGACCCTGTCTCTAAATAAAATACAAAATAGGGCTGGGGATGTAGCTCAGTGGCTGAGTGCCCTTGAGTTCAATCCCTGGTACCCACCTCTCCCCAAATATCACTGATTGAAATAGAAAAAACTTGAGATGGAATCTTGGGAAATATAAGCACTATAATCAGTAATCATAATTAGTAATCAATAGTTCCATGAAGAGGTGAAGACTGTCAGTTGATAGAGATTTGGAATTAAGGATGCTATGAACATATAAGAGATAGACAGATTAGCCAGAAGAAGTAGAAAGCAGTTTTATGAGGAGTTTTCTTATTAAAACAAATTTTTTAAGTATATGAAAATATATTTTACTCTACTACTCTTTTTTTGTTTCCTTTTTAAAATATTTATCTATTTAAAATTTTTTTATTTGCTCTTTTTAGTTATACATGGCTGTAGAATTTCATCATATCATACATACGTGGATTGTAACTTCCCATTCTTGTGATTGTACATGATGTGGTCCATGATGTGTTCATATATGAACATAGGAAAATTATACTTTCCCATTCTAGCCCCCTCTCTTCCCCCAATTCCCCACTGTACAATCTGGTGAACATCTACTCCCTGACCCCTCGGGCCTATTGTGAATTGGCATCCACATATCATAGAGAACATTTGACCTTTGGTTTTGGGGGATTGGCTTATTTCACTTAGCATGGTAGTCTCCAGTTCCATCCATTAAATTTATTTTTATTAAAAAAATCTTTTAGTTATATACAACATCAGAATACACCTGACATAATCACAAAAGCATGGGACATTCAAATCCCTCTTCTCCAGTTTACCAGTGTTCTGTTGGTTCACCTGATGTTGAGACCCACTGTACCACATCCATGCATGCTCATGTGAAAGTCAAATTCATTCTACTGTTCTTCCCCTTTCCTATCCTTCTTTCCTTCTCCCAAATCCCATTTGTCTACTGATCTTTCCTCTTTTTTGATGAAATACCCTCTCCCCTTTTCTTCCTTTCCCTCTCTTTTTTAAACCCCTCCACCCCACCCTTATTTTGGACAGCTTTTGCATATGAAAGAAAACATTCAACTTTTGTTCAACATTCAACATACTGCCTTTTTTCACTTAGCATGGTAGTCTCCAGTTCCATCCATTTACCAGCAAATTCCATGATGTCATTCTTTTTTATGACTGAATAATATTCCATTGTGTGTGTGTGTGTGTGTCGTGTGTTAGTGTGTGTGTGTATCCAAATCACATTTTCTTTATCCATTCATCATGTTGAAGGACACTGAGGTTGCTTCCATAGTTTGGCTATTGTGAATTGTGCTGCTATAAACATTGGTGTGGCTACATCACTGTCATATGCTGATTTAAAATCCTTTGGATATATATACTGAGGAGAGGGATAACTGAGTCTTATGGTGATTCCATTCCTAGGTTTTTGAGGAATCTCCATACTGCTTTTGAGTAATTGCACTAATCTGCAGTCCTACCAACAATGTATGATTATACTCCCCACCCCTGAAAATCTTGCCAATATTTATTATTGTATGTATTCTTTATAATTGCCATTCTGGTTGGAGTGAGATGAAGTTTTAATGTAATTTTGATTTGTATTTCCCTAGTTGCTAGAGAAATCGAACATTTTTTCATATATTTGTTGACCATTTGTATTTCTTCTTTGGAGAGGTCTCTGTTTAATTCCTTTGCCCGTTTATTGACTGGGTTATTTATTTGTTTATTTTTTGGAGTTAGGTTTTTTGAGTCCTTTGTATATCTTAGATATTAATGTCTTGAGGAGCAGGTGGCAAAGATTTTTCTTCCATACTGTAGGCTCTCTCTTCACACTCATAATTATAAAACAAATAATTTTGACTGATGCACTAAATGGCTTGTCGTTCCTAGAGATAGTATATAAAGTGTATCTCCAACTTGATAGAAATATGAAAAAGTAAATAATTAGTGCTGTTACCTTCAATAATGAGGACCAGAGGGGAATTACACAATGTTCAATTATGAACTAATAAAAAAAAGAGCATTATGTTATGATGAAGAGATAATTCCTTTCTGTGGGTGATTCTAATAATGAATTCCAAGAATATACAACATTAATACAGATGAATAAGAAATGCCAGAAAGTACAAAAGACTAAAAATTAACACACAAATTAAAAATGTGACAATAAATGTAGAAGGTTGGGAGTCCAGTAAAGCTAAGGAAAGATAAATATAAGTACTCAAAAGTCATTGTGTGTCCCCACTGTGTACCATATATACAAATCAGCTCAGCAATGAAGAGAACATGAATGCTCAGAGACAGCAGAGAGTCCTGTGGATGAAATTATTCAAAAATATAATGAATGCATGAATTTTTTTAAAGATACATGTGATATAACTATAGACTACTAGAAATGAGTAAAATCATCTTGAAAAATTTAGACCATGAATTTAAATCTCCAGTTGTTCTTAAAACAAATTATTATAGCAGAGATAAATGAGATTGTATTTATGATCAAACCTTAAATTCAGGGGCTGGAGTTGTGGCTCAGTGGTAGAGCACTTGCCTAGCATGTGTGAGGCACTGGGTTTGATCCTCAGCACCACATAAAAATAAATGAATAAATAAAGGTCTATCAACATCTAAAAATATATTCCTAAAAACCCCCCTTAAGTGCTATTATTTTGAGGTCTGTTGGCAGGAACAAATAGATAAGATTTGGGGACCCCTTTAGGAAGCCTAGTTCTTATAACACTTGAGCAACTTTATCATACTGTACAGCATGCCTGGTGATGGATGAGGTCAAAGAGAAAGTGAGAAGAGTGTTGTCTGTGCTCTTATCAGTCTGGTTATCTCCGATTTTCATCTGCCCACTTAATGCAAACACACCATCCATAGACTTCATTTCTCTCTTCCTGCAGCAGCATACAGTCCTATCAGTTTGATAGATGTAAAACAAAGATTATCACTGTAACAAATGTTATAACATGTATTTAAAAGAACAGTGGATATATAAAAAATAATAATTACAGATGATAACATGTGCCAATCACTGCCTATGACCTGTATTAAATCCTGCAATCTTCATAACAGCCTGGGAATGAGGTGCTGACTCTGAATTCTATGCACTAAACACCTGTTCCCTGTCAGGCAATGTGGATGGCATTTTTCTAAGAGACCTCCTTATTTTGTTGGGATGGTTCTTCACTCCATGAACCTCATAAAGAGTATTCAGTGGATTGTGTGAGATTTCAATAGGCTTGAAGTCAGAAGCAGAGCTTACAAGGCTCTTGACAGGTGAAAACAGTCACAGAATGGCCAAAGTTTGCCTACAGACAAAATGCCTTTGGCTGCCTCCTTCTGCCGTGAGACACCAGCATTCTCTGATACTATTGTTGGCATGTTATTATGACATTGCACCTGGCTTTCAGATACTTTTAAAAAACAAGAAGCATATGGCTATAAAAGTTATCCATGTTTATTATAGTAAATTGTAAATGTATAAAAAATGACACACACACACACACACACACACACACACACTTATTTTTTCAAGAATAGCAAGCTGAAAAGTTAGTCCACCAAAGTTTTACAGCTACTGGTGAAAGACATGAAATTCTAAGTAAAGACAAAGGAAATTCATTACTGCAGTACAGTACCAGCATGTTTTGAAGCAGTCCCTGATGCCCAGTTCCCACAGGATGACATAAAGAGGGTCCAGTGCCATCTGCACACAGTAGGTTGTATTAGAGGAGAGCAACATGGAGCTTGAACTTTGACTTGGAGGGAGACATGGTCTTTATTAAACTGTACAATAATCCCACCTACCCTCTATTTTCCAAGACTGTTTTCAATACCAATATTTTTGGAAAGATAGTCTGGAAGAAAGATCAGTCAGTGGCTCTATTTGCAAAATAATAAATAATTTAAAAAATCCATGGAAAACTGTCTCCCAACACACATAAACCAGCACTTAGAAAGAAAGGAAAATAACTGGTTTCTTGGGTGTTTGGATGAACACGTATTCATTTAGATTGTTAAATCCTTAGTAATATGCTCACTGTTTATAGTAATGCTATTTTATAACTTTAAAGGTATAAATTATGCTTTTTGGGTTATGGAGTTCCAAAATACAGATTTACTAATTTAAAAAATAATCAAATTTCCTATTGGGGCATTGATGAAAATGTTTTAAAATTATTACTAATATAAGAAATACCCAATTAAATATCTTGTACATAAATTTTAATGCATACACATGATGATTCTCTTAGAATAAATTCTAAAATTGGTGTTTCTAGGAAAATGATAATGGGGTTTTAATAAATCTTGCCAAATTATTCTAAGAAAAGATTGTATCAGTTGGCATGCTATTATTAGCAAAATATAAAGGAATTTCCTTTTTATGGAGACATTTTAATTTGAAATAAATGTAATATTTGTAGTATTTGTGATTGCAATCATTAAATAAGCAATTGGTATATATAAACAAACACAAGTGAACACTAGTGTCTTTCCTGTGTTATGCTGTGATTCCCTGTCAATTCTTGTCAGAGTTCACAATAATTTGGTGTTTGAATCCAGCAAGCATTCAAATCAAGAGAGGTCTGTGGATGCTGCTGCAAATCACCTTCTAATTTATTTTAGGAAGTAAAAGAAAGTGCTGAGCCAGATCTTAGGTACAAGAAAACCCAAAGTGTTTCTTACATTATAGGAGTTTACAATGTAGGGTTTGTGGTGCATAAAAATGCTCCAATAAGCCTTGATATACCATTGCACACTCTAATCTGAAAATGTACTTTTTGTATGGAATTAACTCAGACTCCCCCTCCCACAGTCCAGTATATATTAGATTGCATCACTTAAAGCAGCATTAATATAAATTTTTTGTTATCAAATGATAAAAGGCCTTCATTTATTTATTTATCTTATTCACCCATTTAACAAATATTTTTCAACTTTCCTTCCTTCCTCTATCCTTCCCTTCCTTCTCTCCTTCATCCCTCAATTCTAGCTGTTCCTTGGGAACAGCAAGAACAATGTGCTTCTCTAATTGGGATTTTCCGGAGCTTAACATAAAACAGCTCTTCCCTACCCCTTCAAGTTTAGAACCACAGGAGTCAGGCAAATGAGCATCAAATTGCCCACTTTATTACTTATGAAGTTCTCCGAAGAATGTGGTTTGAGATATGCTCACTTTTTACCCCAGAATTAAATTTACTTAGTCATAGTTTGAGTTAGAAAATCATGGGCTTTTTCAGCAGAGTTCTCTTAGAAAACTGAAAGCTCACAGGAATAGAGAACGTGTGCTTCCTAAGGTGGAGCTGGCATCCTGGTAACCATGCAGGTGTGGGCTTCTAAACTCCCTTATCAGCAGACACAGGGCAAAGTGAGGGATGAATGGGGAGAAGTTAGCCATGGACACTTGGTTATTGTTGGATAGGAACAAGATATTCTGGAGTGTTATTGCACTTTAGGATAACAATAGGTAACAAAAATGTACTATATATTTAAAAAACTAGATTTAGAATGTTTTCTTCATAAAGAAAAATGAGGAGCTATATATGGTTAAGCTGATTTAAACATTACACAATGCATACAGTATGGCAACATGACATGCATAGTTTCAATGTTTTTATTTATCAGTTAAAATCAAACTTTTTTCACAGTACTGGAGATTGAACCCAGGAGTGCTCCACCACTGAGTTATGCCCTTTTTATTTTTTATTGAAACAGAACATTGCTTAGTTGCCCAAGCTGACCTCAAAGTTGCCATCCTTCTGCCTCAGCCTCCTAAGTAACTGGGATTACAGGCAGGTGCCATCATGCCTGGCTAAAATTAATTTAAATAACTAAAAAAAGAAAAAAGAAAATGGAGGGAGAGGCTTTGGTGACCCCTTTTGGGTGTTCTTCCACATGAAAATAAAGGAGAGGAAGTTGCTGAATGTTCCAGACTCAGGCTCATGAGGTGCATGAGTTATGACTGGAAGGAAGGATTTTGGAGATCTCTTCATTTGATATGCACATTTGATGAAATAGGAAAAAAGGGGGAATGGACTGCTCAAGTTTTCCCAATGAAGTAGATAATGGAGGACTGGCAAAACCAGGAGTAGATGCCAATTTTCATGGAGGTCAGCACACTAATATATTGAAGAAAGTGTTTGGCAATCTGGTAAATATCAATCTGCATTTAAAAAATAAAGTCAAGGTTTGAGATTAGCAAAATTTTTGTTCATTTTTCATTACTCAGTTGGTTTTTGGAAATTAACAATTACTGTCTTTCATACTCATGATTTACATTTAAAGTATTTACAAAGAGTGAATACTGTTTTCATTTTACAAAGAACTTAAATTTGTATTATTTCAGAATACAATGATTTAGGATTAATATAGTTGAAACTTGTCCAAGGAAAGGAGAATGGAGGCTGGATTCCACAGTCTTGACCCTTTTGGTGAGCCGATCCACCACTCTTTGCACTTTGGAGGAAGAAACTTGGCAAACGGACGAGCATATAGACAGCAAGCTCGGATAACAGCTTTGAAGAATTCACAGTAAAGTGGAGAAATTGGCTAAACCACCATATAATTTTTATTTAATGGTTCTGCATTGCACTGAGAGAGAAAGGCAGTTTCTCAAAAGTTCTCTGTTCAGAGGGGAGGAGGGTATGGTGCAGTAAAACAGTGAGAGAAGAAATGCCTATTGTTTATGATTGTCTGCTATGTCATATGTTTCCTACACACTTGCACAAACACAAGCGTGCAAAGAATGGCAAAGGAAAAAAAAAACAGAGAGCGAAGATCATCTTGGGATTATCCTATAAAACAAACACTGCATCAGAGGAGAAAATGACTGGCAATCAAACCCCTGAGTGACTCTACAGTGCCTTTAATTCTCCTCTAATCAAAGAGCAGCACACGGTTGTGAGATATGGCCAGAGCAAGGGAAATTATGCAGAGAGTGACTTCATTCAGAGAAATCTTGGCACCATTTCTAACCTCTTAGCCTGAGGGAGAATTTCTTAAATTGTATTTGTATTCTTCACCTGAGAGAATTGATGCCTTCAAGAGAGCACAAGACAGAGGCTAAACAGACATGCAATAAAATTATCCTCCTTGGATGGGTCAGGAGCTGCCTGATAACTTAGTCTATGACTACATCAATCAGAGAGCAGCAGGGGCGTCCACAGTCAAGGAGAGCTGAAGGTGGCAGGGCTTACAGCTGCAGATCTTCTTAAATAAAGGTACAGAAAGCAGACCCTCCACAGGGAGACCAGATAGCCAACTGTGAATAACGACCTCTGTTTATCGCTCTGTATGGTTTGCAACAAGCATGTTTGGTTTTCTTAAATTAATAGCAAACAATAAACTAATAAAGATAGGATCAATTTTCACTGAATACCCTAAGAGAAAGTCATGTTTTTTCCTGGACTTTTGTAAGAATTGCAAGCGTATTTCTCTATTTTTTTTTTTTTTTTTTTTTAGAAACTGAACATTCAAGCTAATCAGTGAGCTCATGCACCCGGATAAACAGATAAGCAAATATTAAAGTTCATGTCATCATTTTTGTTATTACTAATTTTAGAAACTCAGGCTTATGAAATGTATTCTAGCTAAGTTTTGCAGAAATCAAGCTATCTTGTGGTCATCGGAATTTATGGAACTTTGTCCAATACCCCAGACAGGATTAGATTGTAGCTCGGCAAAGTCTTATCTCTTAAGAGCTAGGTCCTGAAATTAAATTCTAAATTGATAATATCAACAGCAGAAATGTTATCTTGAGTCTGGAAGGCCAGGAGGCTGATTGAATCGCATTCATTACAGATGCACTTTGCTGGTGATGGCTGTGTTTGGGTGTGAGCGTACATTTAAGTGTTAAAACCAGCAGGCTGGTCAGCACACTGTGCTGATGGGAGTGGCAGGGAAAGCTATGTGGGTCTATAAGCCAGTTAACTCTGCTTTGTTTAGTGATGATTGAGGATCTATGTCTCATGTCCCACGGAGGATCCCAATAATAGAATCAATTTTAGGCACAGAAAAGCTTAAAAGCTACTTTTTTATAGTTTTGTCAAGAGACACAATCTAATAGTATAAAGTGATAAATCCTTCTAGGTACTTCTAGGCTTCTTTTGAGATTCCACACAGAATTGCCATGCCTATTGTCTCCTCCTCAGGAATTTCTATGCAATGTTTCACTTGACTTATAAATACTGGCATTTATGAAGACCTAGAGCAAATATCAACTAAAACCCAACCATCTGTAAAACAGTCAGTGACCTCAATGAGGAGGCCCATCATAAAGGCTGGGCCCCCAAACTAAGTGACAAGTCTGGTAAGAGTCTCTCCTTTGGAGGGTGTTAACTGTAAAATACCCACAAAGACACAAACGCATGGGTGTACAAAAATGGAGCTCTGCACAGAAAGAAGGTAGCAATGAAAATGAATAATCCAGTAGAAATGACAAGGTAGCAGATGTTTTGAGCAAGCAAGAATCTCGATGCAGACTGTGGAGCAGAGAACATTTCAGCAGAAGCAACCAGAGCACAGGAAGTAACAACAGAGGGTGGGTGAATAACAGGCTGAGTGATGCAGAAGGGAAGCCTGCTTCTGGGAGGATAAAATGACATACATGGTCTTTACAGTCAGGTTATAAACTGAATGGCAGTGCTTTCCTCCACTATACCCAAGTTTGTATTGTGTGAGGATTATGAAAATTATTCCAGTTTCTTGGAAGCCTAACTATGCAACTGCTTGAATTCTTTTAATTATTCATGCATCCTTATAATAAAACCCAATCACTTGAGGTGACTTTGTACTTACCTGAAAGGTCTGAACACCCAAATATTATTTGCATTAATTAAGGTATTTTATTGCCTTTGGGATTATTGGGTTGGTTTTTTTTGTTGATTTTTTTGTTTTCTTTGGACTAGGGATTGAACCTAGAGATGCTTTGATACTAAGCTGTATCTCCAGCCCTTTTTATTTTTTTTTATTTTGAGACAGGGTCTCACTAAGTTATTTAGGACCTCCCTCAGTTGCTGAGGTTTGTCCTTGAACTTGGGATCCTCTTCCCTCAACCTCCTGAGTCTCTGGGATTACAGGCATGTGCCATCATACCTGGCTTGCCTGGAATTAGTTTTTAAGTCTGAGATTCTCATCAAATTTCTACCAGTTCACAATTGTCATTAACTTCTGCCCCTGTTTGGGGTGCTATTCAATAATTGGTAAATAACAACCTTATCAATGTCCTAAAATAAATTCAAGATGTGACTTTAAAAATTCCATTCAAATTTACCATATATATGATATTACTGTACTTTGGGCATGAAGAAATCATTCCTCTTGGTTTTAAAATATTATGTAACTAGACTATTTTTATACTTGCCCTGAAGGTGATATTTGGGGGAGATTTCATAAAGAATTACACATATATTCATATGTGTATATAGGTTTCTAGGACAGAAATGTTTAAGACATATTAATACCTAATTTACTGATTATGCATCTGCATTACCCTAGTGGAAATGTACTGCAATTCAAAGCAGGTTATTGTGTCAGTCTCTGGTCATGAGGTTCATCAAAACCTTTTCCCTCTGTGTATTATTTGAAGGCTAAATTTGATTCTTTAGGGACTCATGTACATAAGGTATAATGGAACTCAGTTAAGATAAACATGGCTCCATATGCAGAAATCTATCTTGCTGAAATGGAAAAGAACCAAAATAACACCATTTTGTTCTAACATGACTCCATTTTATGCTTGCTTTAAAAAGTTTTCAGTCTCTTGACCGGTGCATCTTTGTTGACAGTACAGTAGGTCCTTCCCACATCCCTATGTCCCCGATATATAAACAAATGATTCTGAAGTGCATCATCAAAAAATTATCTCATGCAATCAAACTATCTGTCTCAATAGGGTCTTTCTGACCTACCTGTGCCTCAATTGTTCTAGTGGATTTTGCCTTTATAAACTCTGTACTTCAAAATTCAGGTGCCAGGAGTTCTTTGAGGCATTAGACTGCTCCCAGTTGCTAGTCTGGCATGCTCATTAAAGGACCTTTTATCCATTCAATTGGTTCACTATGCATGGTGGTTTGTAATTCTCCAGCACTCCCTAACATTGTATATCATCTGTTTATCTCCTTAGTTTCATTCTGCATATGTAGGATGATTAGAATTTGTTATTGCTTTAGCCAACAGGAATAGGAATAAATAAGAGAAAAATGAAGTGCAGAGGACTTACTATTCATAATCCTGAGATGAAAGGAAGATAAAACAGTATTCAAACTTAGAAAATCAGAGCTTTTTCTTATAGCATGAGTGAAAATTAATAAAAACAATGATTGAGCTAATTTGAAAAATCATGTTTTTGGTTAATTGATGTCTCAATTACAAGCTGAGGCAGAGAATGATTATCTGTCTTAGGGTGAGCTGTGGGTGCAACTTTGCAGGGTCAAAGCACCCAGGTAAGGAGTGCAACGGAAGGGGCAATGTCAGTTGGAGGAGCAACAGCGGAGCACACGGGGGCACTGTGTGGTGGCTTCTTGAGCTTATATTGAAAAAATTCCCAGATGCAATAGTAGCAGTGGCAGAAGCAACAGCCTTGGAAAAAGGCTGGCAACCCTAGAAAGAACTACAGGACTGTTACAGTTTGGATGTGAGGAGTGACCCAAAAGCTCATGTGTGAGACAATGCAAAACGTTTCTGAGGAAAAATGATTCGGTTGATCACCTGATGGGATTGAGTAGTAATTGAAGGCAGGTGGGGTGTGATTGGAGGAGGTGGGGCATTGGGGGCGTGCCTTTGGGTACACAGTCATGTCTGGGGCATGGAGCCTTTCTGCTTCCTGATCTTCACTCGAGCTGTCTTCCTCCATCACACTCCTTTGCACTGATGTCCTGTCACACCTCCAGCCCCACGGAATGGAGCCCTCTGTCTATGAATGGAGACCTCTAAAACTGTGAGCCTCCAAATAAACTTTTCCTCCACTAAAATTGTTCTGGTCAAATCTTTTAATAACAGCAGTGAGAAAGCTGACTAAATCAAGGACCCACTCCAAAGAAAGAGAGGGTCCCTACCTGACTGTACCTCCACACTTAGCAATGAAAACTCCTCTGCTGTGGAGAGTAGTTGTGTTCTATTATCAATGAAGTCTCAGTAATGCATACTGTGCGGTGTGACAGGGACAGGAAGGAGAATGGGAGCAGGAAGGAATGAAGGAAATACCTGTGCCTAAAACCTAAGGTTTTGGTTTATCTCTGCTTGATTTTTCTGGATAAGGCTAAAGGTTGTAGAAGCAAACCCAACAGGGGAAGAGAATATGGCTGTATATTCTTTTCTCCCTCCCTTTCTCGACTCCTCCTTCCTTTCCTTCTTTTCTTTGTCTATATTCTGAATATTTTAAGTGTTTTTAATTTTGCACACATTTTAGAGATAAAAGAAGTTGTAGCTGGGCATGGTGGTGCACACCTGTAATCCTAGGGGCTGGGGGACTGAGGCAGGAGGATAGCAAGTTCAAAGCCAGCCTCAGCAATTTATCGAGACCCTGTCTGAAAATAAAAAGTAAAAATGATCTGGGATGTGGTTAAAGCTCCTGGTAAAATCCTTGGTTCTAAAAAAAAAAAAAAAAGAAGAAGTTGTTATACTTTTAGCTCTCACATAACTCCCCATTCATAGTAACATCTTATGTAATCAAAGTATAGCTATTCAAACTGGAAAGTTAATAGTGATGCAATACCTAGTAGTCTACATACTATTAAGATTGATGTACTATAGACCTATTTGATTGTTGCCAATTGTCTCAGGAGTGTCTTTTTCATGATCCTGGGTCTAATACAAGCTCTCACAATGCATTTAGGTGGCATGTCTCCTCAGACTTCAATCTGATGACAATTTGCAACTACTTGTGTTTCATGAACCCAACAATTTTGAAGATGACTGCTTGGTTATTTCAAAGAATTTTATTAGAATGGAAAGTTTGCATTCTTGGCAAGAATATCACAAAATGATATTGTTTCCTTCCCAGTGCATCCTATTCCCTATGCATGATTTTGATGAGTGTCGAGTTACCTTTGACAACTTGGCTAAGATGGCATTGCCAGATTTCTCCATTGTAAAGATACAATTTTCTCCTTGTAATTAATAAGTGCCTTGTAGGAAGATAATTTATGACTCTACAAATATTCTGTTCATCATCACATTTTTACCACCTAATTTTAGCATCCAAAGATGATTCTTACCTGCAACAATGACTACATGCTGAGGTATTTGACATTTGATGATTTTTTTCCCCTCCATTTCCATTATCCTGCTATTTTTATTATTCAGAATACTACTGCAAGGAAAGTTATCCATTCTCTGCCATTTATGTGAATTTCCTTTTATCTCCTACTCCAGTTCTCTACTCCATCCAAATTATTACCTCCGGTAAGCAATATTGCCTTTTTGTCATTGGAGGTCCCAGATTCAGTGACAAGCATGAGTTTTCTGGTTTTCCTCATGTTACCCATTCTCCCTTCTTCCTTCATCTTGGGTGTCTTCACACTCACTGCCTATGTTTCCAGGTTAATTCCCTTAACTGCAATTAATTCACATCTTTTCTTCACTTTGCTGGACCTGGTTTTTCGGTACCTTATTCTTGACTGTCCAGTGCCTTTATATATGCCTGACCCCACTAGAACATTCTTCCTAGTTTTTGAAAAGCAATTCTATTTGAGTCAACAAATTTAATAGAATGCTGCCATTAGTCTCAATGGTGGGTGTTTTGTGTGCTGGCTTCCATTCTTTCTTCTTTTAGTAATGATTTCCAGTAGGGGTTATCTGCAAAGGTCACCTGCCCTTCCCCAGGTGGGGATGGAAACCACCATTCTCTGAGGCTGCCTACACTTTCTCTTAGGACTCTGAACTCTGGGTGAAGTGGAAATAGAGAAACTAACCAAATAAAAGCGTTTGGAGCATGTTGATTTCCATGGCAGAGCCCTAAAGATACGTGCTAATGAGACATCTGAAGCTTTGCTCATTTCTGTTGTTTTCAAAGCCTAGTTTCCAGTGTCCCTTTTGAATTTGTGAACTTTCTCAAATTCTCCCAATAAATTCATTTTGTGTACCTTAGTGTCAAAATTGTCTTTTTTTTTTTTTTGGTAGCTTGGTAGGAAAAGGAACAATAGACCAATACACTCATATATGAGAAGTATAGGAAACAATAGTATTTACCTAGAACTAAAGAGTTCAAGAAGAAAATGTCTGGTTCTCTGTTGATGAAAACTGGATGCACATCAAGGTAAGGAGGCCACCGTTTCCTCATAGGTATTAGCTGACTGCTAGGGACCAAAGAGCACTTAAATAATTATATACGGCAGACTTGGAAGAACAACCAGTGAAGACTTCCACACCTTTCTTACCCAAGGATCCCTGTGTCTCACTTTTGCATTTGCTTCTGTATTTTGCTTCCTGGTTCTGCTCCTGTCTCCTTTATGTCTGATGAAGTTGACTGAACCTTTCCTTTCCTAGTCTTTCACAGTCAGGGCAAAGGTATGTTTCAGCTGCTGTTCTTGCCCCAGTTACATGCCTGGGAACTCTACCCCACTTCCAAGGAACCCCCATTCTTCAGATTGCAATCCTAACCTCTCCACTAAGAGCAAAATAGAAAATGAAATTGCAAGCTTCATATTCTCTTCTGCCTTTATTACATTTGAAACAAAGAGGGTATTCTTAACAAATTCTGTACTGATAGGAGAAAACTGTGATCTCTCTACTAAAATTGTCTTCATTCCCTGAAAAGAAGTCCTGAGGCTGCAAACTGGCCTCCATGCTCCCTACTCTCAGGACTAGAATGTACCTAGCCACTCAGGCAAATTTAAAATTCCATATAAGAAACTACAGTACTCTCCCTTTATCTACAGTTTTGATATCTGCTTTTTCAGTTACTGTAGTTGATTATGGTCCAAAAATATTAAATGAAAAGTTCCAGAAATAAACATTTAATAAGTATGATGTCTCTTATACTGATTTGCACCATCCTCCCAAGACATCAATCATTTCTTTGTCCAGCGTATCCACACTGTATATACCACCTGCCTGTTAGTCACTTAGTAGCCATCTTGATTATCAGATTGATTGTTGTGATTATGCTTGTGTTCCAATAACCCTTATATTACTTAATAATGGCCCCAGAGCACAAGAATAGTAAGACTGGCAAATTAGGTCAAAAATAACATAAAGTACTTCCTTGAAGTGGAAAGGTAAAAGTTCTTGACTAAATAAGAAAAATAATCACATGGTGAGGTTGCTGTACGAATGAATCTTCTATCCATGAAATTGTAAAGAAGGAAAAAGAAATCAATTTTATTCTCAAACCTTGAACTAACTGCAAAAGTTAAGGCATAGTGCATGATATATGCTTAGCTAAGATGGAAAAAGCATAAATTGCAAGATTTTGTACTACCCTTGATTTCAGGCATCTCTGGGAGTCTTGGGATATATCTCCTGTGGTAAGCAGGGGACTACTGAAATTTTTCACACTGGACAATGGAAAGGTAGCATCACAAGGTGATAAAAATCGTGTAAGACATTTTAATATCTTAAGGAGGTTCAAGAGTAAAATGCAAACTTCATACAGGCCTGTCTGTCTGGCATTACGCAAATTCTTGCAGTTTGTTCAAATTAGAGTTCTACAAAAAAAGATGTTAAAATGAGTGAGATAAAATGAGTAAGATAAATTTTATGACTCAGTATGTGATAAACACATTATACTCAATCATATTCAAAATTTCTCCTAAAGACCAAGAAAGAAAATTATGTCAGGATGGGGTCAAAGTAAAAATATAATTTCTATAATAGACACATTCCTCCATGTCCTAATATTTTAATTTGGAAAACAAATTTCTTGCTAGAGGAAAGGACATAAGGAGGGCACACACTTTTATCCATCTCTTTCAGGAGTGGGATACAGTCTCTCCCTCTCAGAAGGGAGAGTCAGCCACCCAATCATTTCTGGAGTAGATGTGTCCAGGAGTGCTCAGAAGTAGAGCAGATAAGATAATTGGGAGCTTTATAATACCAATTTTTTTTCTTGAATTCTTTTCTCTTAAAGTGATGAGCTTTAAAAATCCACTCTGGAGTAACTGGGATTCAGCCCTGTGTCCCAGGATAGATCCGTGGGTAGAGAACTACCCTCTAAGCAGAGTAGAGCATACCATCCTTTGAGGTGTTCTCCTTCCCAAATCCACTTCCTCCCTGCTTCTCTGTTGCCCTGGGGCTGACTCCACTTCTTTAGCACTGATCTTGTTCTGTTCTAATGGCTTGCTGATGTCCTTTTCTCCCCTGGAAGGCTATGCATCCTTTGAATACAGACTGTGACATTTTCAACTTTCTATTTGTTATGGTTTAAATATGAGGTGCCCCCCCAAAAGCTCTTGTGTGAGACAATGCAAAAAGGTTTAGAGGTAAAGTGATTGGGTTAGGAAAGCCTTAACTTAATCAGTACATTAATACTTTTACAGGCATTAACTGAGTGGTAACTGTAGGCTGGAAGGGTGTGGTTGGAAGAGGTGAGTTTTTGGGAGTGTGCCTTGGGGCTATATATTTGGTGAGCTGAGTTTAGTCCCTTTCTCTGCTTCCTGATCATTATGGGAGTCACTTCTCTCTACCACACTGTTCCATCATGATGTTCCACATCACCCGGAGCCCCAAGAAATGGAGCCATTCTTCTTTAGACTGAGACCCCTAACCATTAGTCTCCAAATAAACTTTTACTCTCTTCTCCATTCTTCAGGGTCTGCTTTGAATAAAACTTTTTACTTCCTCCAGCTTCTCTTTGCTGAACTTTGGTTGAGCAGTGAGCAGCAGAATCTCCAATTCCAGTAACAATTTGAGGAACTAAAGGAAATTATGAAAATGCTCCCTCACCACAAAAACTATCAATAAAGAGATATAAACTGTAAAAAAGAACCACATAGGAATTCTGGAGTGGAATTGCATAATTTACTTAAAATGCAAGAGCAGAAATGAACTGGCAAAAAAAGGGAAGAGATTAGTAGTTGAATTTATCCAGTTAAAGAAATGGAAATTAAAAAACAACAGAGTAGAGTGAACAGAGTTTGATAAACAGAATCTATATAAGGAAAACTAAAAAACTTTGATGAAAGAAAACAAGGAAGATTTAAATTGATGTGATGATATGCTATATACATGAAGTAAGTATTGTTGAAATGTTAGTTCTTCCCAAGTGGATCTACAGATTCATCACACCCCATTTGTCAGGGGTGGGCTTTGAGGGCCCCAGAGCTGCACCATGGCCTGATCTCTAAGATGGTGCCTGGCAGCTTGCCAGACATAGCTGCACTCATAAACAAGTTTTAGGAAGTAACTCTGGTTGGCTGTTGTACATGAGGCGATCCTGGTATCTGCCTGGAGACTGTTCCTTGATAGGCTGACTTTCCTGGTAGTCTACTCTCTGATAGGCTGATGTTCTCAATATAAGTCTGAGACTTGTGGAATAAAGCCCTTTTGGTTCCTGTGATCAAGAAGAGCGTACGAGTTGTGATTGTCCCCACAGGCGGTGGGCGATCATACCCATTCAATATTCTAGAACATTATTTTGTAAATATTGACAAACTAATTTTAAAATTTATATGGAAAGGCAGAATAGCTAATATAATATTGAAGGAGAAGAACAGAGTCAGGTGCTATCAAACCCTTACCCAAGACAGTGTAGTCCTGGAACAGAAATGAACTACTGAGGTAGGATAGAAGAAATTTAATAAATAAATAATAATAAAAGAAAGGAGCCAAAAAGGAAAGAGAAGAAAATAAGATTTTAGTTCAAAGTTCTGCATACTTTTCTGCACCTGTCACTTTCCAAGTCAGTCTGTCTCCCAGGCCTATTACATGTAAAATTCTGGAAAATCTGTAAACCTTAAAGTTAACCATAAATTCACCCACTTATGACAATTACCTTGTACACTGTTAATCAGTTGTCCAGTAAACAGTTTAAGCAAAGAGAGATATATTTTGAAAAATCTGTATTTTAGGGGACTTTCCAGTGTTATCTATTGATCAGAAAATGGAGACCACATCTACTTAAGGATCCTGAAAATGGCTAGACCATCTAAACTTCCTTTAGATCACCAAACTGATACTATCCCAAATACCTTCCTATACTCATCCCTCACCAAGTTTCTTTTAAAAGAAGAGCCTACAAAGGCATCCATCACTCTTGAGATGGTCTGCATTATCCCTGCATCTCCTTTGCTTTCCTAACTAAATCTCCATGCCTATAGTGATATGCCTATAGTGAAATTTTTTTCTGTCATGTATGTCAAGGACCCCACTGGTCATGAGTTGAGTCCCTTCTCCCTGGGAATGTCTCAGTCCCTTTTCCAGAGATCTCTCTTCTGTTATGACACTACCAAGCTATAAAAAGAAATTATGTGTGGGGGGTTGTCCTTAGATGCATTTGCTAAGTGAAAAAAGCCAATCTGTAAAGGTTTTAGATAATATGGTTCTAATTATCAGACATTCTGGAAAAGCCAAAACTATGGAGACAAAAAAGAATAATGGGTTGCAAGGGGCCTGGGGCAGGGAAGAAGGAATGAATAGGTAGAATGCAGGGTATTATTAGGGTGGTGAAAATATTCTGTAGGATACTGTAATGGTGAGTACATGCTGTTATACATTTTTCTAAAACTAAGAGAATGATGAACCTAGGGTGAACTTCTAATGTAAACTAACAACTGTAGTTAATATCATCTGTTAATATTAGCTTACCAGCTGTAACAAAGGTACCACATTAATGCAAGATGTTAACAATAGGAGAAACTGTGTGTGGGAGGGACAGTGAAGGGAAATAGCAATTGGATAGCTCTGTTCAATTTTTCTGTAAACCTAAAACTGCTCTAAAAATCTATTAATTAAAAAAAAACAGATCTTTAGAGTTTATAAAGCATCAAAACAAAATATACATAATGGAGGTCCCAAAAGATGTGAAGGGAGAGAAAGGGGCAGCAAGAATATTTGTGATGAAACAATGGTGTCATGATGTGTGGTTATGATGTAGAGAGAATAATGGTGGAATGAAGAACTTTTTTTTTTAAACATTTATATATCGTATGTGGACACAATACTTTTATTTTTGTGTGGTGCTGAGGATTGAACCCAGAACCTCATGTGTGCTAGGCAAATACTCTACAATTAAGCCACAAACTCAGCTCCAGGAACTTCTATCTTAAGCTCTATTTGTAACTATTTCTACCTCCTCCTTCCTCTTTCCACCTCTTCTGCTTTTCTTCCCTTTCTCCTTCACCCTCTTCTTCTTTCTACCACACCAAACTCAAAACTATATAGCATATGGATTTTGATAGTTTCATCTAAATCTTTCTTCTAGTCATCCAAACTCCTAACTGTCCTAAGGTTTAATTCATGAACTTTGCTTCCTGCATGTTCTATAAGGGCCTTGTGTAAGAGTCTTAGTATTTACACATAATATTACCATGGATCATTGAAATTATTTGTTTGGCATTTTTTCATCCTTTCTAGACTTTTAACTCCTCAAGGGCTATGATGCATGATTATATTTCTGACATTTAGTAGGTACTCAGCAATGTCCACACAACCACACTAAAATCCTAGAAATTTAGCTTTTCCCTTAATAAATTTTCATTGTATTCCCACATGTGATCTAGGTCTGAAAATTTAAAAGTTAACAATTTACCACTACAGAAGACTTTATGAATTTTCTCTTGGACGAGCTCTGCCTGCTTGGGGGTAACTGAGGATGTGTAGTATGTGCTCCTTCAGCATTGGCTGATTTCCCAAAGCTAACAGGAAGTACATCAGTGACTCTTAAGTAATGATAGACACAGTAGTAAGACCTTAATTGTTATGTTTAAACATGAACTATTCATTTGCAATATTTTTCATTTTTACAGAAAGAGGAATTTATGTCACTATCATGTTTTTATTACAAAATCCTTAGTGATCATATTTAAAATTTTTTTGTGTGTTCAAATACAAGTTGTCACAGTGCAACCTTGGGCAAAGTTTTCTGTCCATGCACCTGTTTCTCCATGTGGAATGTGGAGATGATATTGGTTACCTCATAGAATTATGCTAGGGTTCTTAGTTGAAGTATGTGCCTGGCACATAGTAGGCATTTAAGAGTTGTTACTATTATTATGAAGGAATTCCATTCAAGCAGTCCTCTGTGTAAAAACAAAGTCTAGAACTTTCTACAGAGAAATGTTAAATAATTTGGATGGGGAGCTTTTGCCACACTGTCTGTGATTGCAGAGTTTTACGCATTTTATCTTATTAGATTCTCCCAGCAACTCTTAGGAAGTAGGCCAGGCAGGAATTATTTATTACTACACTCATCTTATGGATGTGGAAACTGACCTAAGTTAACTGACCCCATAGCTCTTCAGGAACTAAGTAATTGGTTTATTTGAACTACATCCTAAAGAAAAATGAGTGCTGATAAAAATCACCTGTTTTGTTTTTATTTGGCAGAAGTTCTTACACAGGGTTTGAAACCCCTCTTGCCATGGTTTAAGGGGTATGAGATTTCAGGTTGCAATATCTCCTTTTAGTCATTTATAGTCTTGTACACCCAATCAATTTTTTTTCTAATTTGTCTAGCTAAAGAAAAATAAATAAATGAATAAAAGAAAACTGTATGCTTCTTAGCTTCAGGAATCCCTGGTTTCCAAATATCTCTAGCCACAGCTCTTAGTTAATAAACATCTTTTAATCTCTCTGTGCCTCAGTTTCCTCATTTTTAAAATGAAAGTAACGATAGTATCCATTTCTGTGGGAATCCTGAGTGCTGAGTTAATACAAAGCATCTAGAACAGTGCTTGGCCAGCAGAGAATGAGTGCTCAGACAACCAGTGCATTTCAACCTTGAGGACAGCACTCCTGATAGACACCTGGCTTTCAGGACTCACTTAGGCCATCCATCCTTTTTCTGTCTATGTCAGTGAAAATTCAAATGACTCATGGCTTTAGGCAAAAGGTAAAACAGTTAGAGGGAAAACCAAGGAAAGAAAAGCAGCAGTGACATTGACATTCCTCAGTGGGAGGACAGGAAGGCTAAGGAGGCCTTGGAAGACCCAGAGAAGTCTTAGGAAGAAAAGAGTTAGAATCACTATGGGATGATGTGAATTTCAAATGTGTTTTTCTTCCTTATCTTTTTCCCTTCACATTTTAATGAGCAAAATAAAGACATTCCATAACACTTCTCATTGTTGCTGCAAAATTGTGCATGTTCATACGTGTGTGAGGTCAAAATTATTCCATTTTTTAAGGTCAATTATCCTTAGACATAAAGAGTCAAACACTAAACACACTCAGTGACATGGACTGCAACAACAATTTGAATTCACAAGAGTCAGAAATTTAAGCCTCTGGGGTAAAGCAGCATACTGAACCACAGAATTATCCCACTTTGCCTTATGAAAGAATTTCTCATTTGTGTTATGCACCAGGCCACTGTTCAAAATTCCTTACATAGTTTTGAATGGTTAGTGGATAAAATAAGGACATCAGTGGTGCTTCTTTTTCCTTCCTTCATAGTTTCTAAACCAAGTTCCTCTGTCACAAAAATATTTTATGCCTATTAGTCTGGTATAATTTTTCTATGCTGAAGGAATAACTAGAACAAAACATTTTGAACCACTACAAAATGTTTTATTCTAAAAATATGTTCTCACTTGCCTGAGTATTATTTAGCTACTGTAAATTCTCAGAAAACTAAACTAGGTTAGCACCATTCGTGATTTCCACTTGCCTCTTCAGAATCACTATATTGACTTTCAAGTCGTTCTGAAACTAAGCAAATCTTACTGTGTTCTTTCTTAAAAGAGGAAGGTTCTATGAAGTAATTAGTAGCAAGAAAAAGAAATAGGCATAGATGGATTCATTTTACACGTATCTTATTAGTCCTAGAGCCAGGGATTTCAACCCACCCCAGGTAAGTGAACAATTGTAGCAAAGATAGTACAGAACTTAATATGCAACCATACCTTGGAGACAAGGGCAAGATCTTACTTTTAATCACTTAAATGAAAAATACACATAGCTTAAAATTTGCAGCTTTATTGGTGGCATTGTATTTCATCACTTTTGGTAAAGTGACAACCAATGAAGTTACCCATTATTCGCTAATTGCAAAAATCATAGTATCTATAAGTGGAAAATGAAATTCAAATATGGAAATTGTTATATCAGTGTGTGTGTTGCATTTATAATTAAAGAGTGTAGATAACTGTGGGCTCTGTGTTTTTTTTAACAAACTATTCAGTTTTCCAAGGTAACCTGAGTTTGGTATCAGCAGCAGTTCAGTAATCATGAATTATTCAGTAATCATGCATTATTTTGCAACAAGGGCAAGTTCTGCAAAATGTGTCATTAGGCAATTTTCTCATTGAGTGAACATAATGAAAGGTGTTTATACAAACCAAGATGACTGCAATGTCAGTAGGCAATATGGTTCTAGGGGGATTTCGTATATATGGTTCATCTTTGTGGGCACACTTACTATTTACTTTCTTCTTTTATAGTTTTTGGACATACGCACAATATGCTCACATATACAAAAGGGATAGAAGCTTCTATTTGTAGGTGTGGTGTAATTATAGGGGAAACAATGCAAGAACATAGAGGTTAGTGGGACACTCAATTTTTTTTAAATTTTTGTTCTTTTAAGATACACATGACAATAGAATGTATTTTGCCACATTATACATTCAAGAAAGTATAACTTATTCTAATTAGGATCCCATTCTTGTGGTTGTACATGATGTGGAGTTTCACCAGTCGTGTATACATATATGAGCATAGGTACGTTATATCCTATTCATTCTGTGTCTCTCCTATTCCCATCCTCCCTCCCTTCCCCTCATTCCTCTTTGTCTAATCCAATTAACTTCTATTCTCTCCCCCCAACCCCCACCCCACTGTATATTAGCATTCACTGATCAGAAAGAACATTTGGCCTTTGGTTTTTTTGGGGTTTGGTTTATTTCATATAGTGAAGTCTTGATGGGAGAAATCAGTGCTGTTTTGTCCATCAGTCTATGGTCAAGTTCTAACCTTGAAATGGAAAAACTGTTTTCCCATAAAAGAACTGGGTATTTAGGCATTCCAGAAGTTAAAACTGGTTCAAGTACCATTTTTATGTCTAGTAATATTAACACAGAGATTATAAATTCAATGTCTTAGTAGACACAGTAATATGCTCAGTGTACCTGCAACAGGGAAAGGTGGGCAGGAAGTAGGGGAGGGCTAATCATAGGATATAGGGTGAGATTTCTTTTATCTCTTCTATTGCATCCCTTCATGCTAATAGTTCAGGTTTTCCTACCCCAGCTTTTCATTAGTGTCTGCTGTTTTAAGTTGCAATTCTCTGTCTTGACCTGTTGGTCCAGCCAATTTTGAGGACAGTGGTTTGCACTATGTTCTCACTTGTCTTAGGGAGCTAAAAAGAGTTGCTTTTTCAGTTTAGTCTTTTACTTGTTGTTAGTATAAAATGGTGACCTCCAAGCTTGTTACCTGCTGGACAGGAAAGCGCCCTTCAGGCTTATATGAAGGGAGATCCATAACTATGAACTGAGTTCATTGCTATGTGTTAGCAAGAGAAATCTCATTGGTTGTCCAATTTGTGAAGACTCTGAAGGATCTGTGTCGCGCTCCCCGCCCGCAGAGAGACACGACACCTGGTTCTTTTCAGCCCTTTTATTGCGCGCACCCCCTTCCTCTCAGTTCTTTCTTTGTTCTCTCCTTTGAGGAACTTACACTCCAATATATACAGTACTGCAACCAATCAGCATTTGAGCACGAGGGGAGAGCATGAACAGATACAGGCAGTAAATGCAGACATGCAGTGATCATGCACTGTCCACGAGGGAACTCAACCAATCCCTGGAACTTCCTCAAAATGATGTCAGTTGTTTGTGCAAAAGCCAACCATACTGGCAGCCTGCCAAGTGCCATCTTGGATACGCATCTAAGTAAGCCAAGCCAGCTATGCCACACCCAGGCAGCCAAGCCACACCCAGGGCCAGGGGTCCGCGGTGCCCCGACAGTTCCCCCTTTTTTCTTTTACAAGAAAAAGGCTCGGGACCGTGCCTGTCTTAGGCGGAGTGGTCGACCACCGTCCTTACCCGTCATCGGATAACTGCAGAGCATGCTACAGCTCCTGTCTTAGGTTGGTACGGGGTCACCTCCTTCCTTACCCGTCTCTGACCACCGGTCCAGCATCGTGAGCCATACTTGTGGGGAACTGCCGGCCTCTAGGGCAGTCATGGCCTGATGAAAAATAATCTGGTCCATTTGTTGGGTGGCTCGTAGTTGTACAACCAGGCGGGTGAGGAAAAAGATACCAAAGAGGAGTAAAAACCCCAAAGTGCCAAGGCTTGCCCACTGTTTACAAAATTGAAAGCAGAAGAAAACCATTTAGCCAGCTCAGACATAGAAGCAATTTGTACCCTAGTAGAATTAACTTTGACAATTTTAGCCCTAAGTCGTGAGGTAAGATTATCAAATTGAGACGACCAAGTAGAAGTAAGATAGGCTGACAATTTTTTAGATAACCCAGCTGCGGTGCTGGAATTATCATATACAATGGGGGTAGCACAAACAGCTCTTAAAGAGTAAACACATCCCAGTCCCAAAAGTTCTTGTAATATGTCCACTTGTTCTTGTAATAGGTCCACTCTCTGATTCACCAGGAGAATGCCTGTTCTTAAATGTTGGTTTAGAGTTTTTAGAGTTTGTAAAGTTGTGGCAGTGTTTTCAGCTAAGCAGTTCACTGTGGTTGCTGTCTGTATAGTAGTTGTTAATGTAGTGGTTGCAGTCTTGACAGTAGCACTGGTAACTCTGTATCTGTAACAGAGACTGGGACTGGTGGGAAGGTAGGAACACACATTAAGTCTGCCAGCAGGAACCTAGAAGCATTTTAACATTGAGAGATAGCACAAATCTGAAGTACAATTGAGAGAAGCAGTTGTTTTGTTACATAGTTGAACTGTTCCTCCTAAGAGACTAAAAAGAGGTTGTAAGTTAGTTTATTCCGTGGAAACACACAAACTGAGCCGCAGCTCCAGTAAAGCACCGGGTTACCCTTATTACCCAGAGTTAAAAAACCCCAAACAAAGAGACAAAGAGAAAGTTTATCTTTAGGGGACCTGAAGGTCTCCTCTATTCCCCCTTTTTGTTTATAAAGAGTATTTTTGAGGGTGAGATGTGTATGTTCAACAATACCTTGTTTTTGTGGGTTATAAGGTACATCTGTGGTTAGAGTTATTTTAATTTTAGTGAGGAATTGGTTCTTACCAATTTTAGTTTTTAAAGAAAAATTTAGACTTTATAACGTAGTACAATTTTTAACAGTTGCTTAACCATAATTGTATAAACCCCTATTTTTAAGACAATTGTTCTAAAGAATAAAACTTAAGAGACACAAAGTTAAGAATGAATTAGTGTTTTTAAGAAAACTTTGTTATTTTACCATGTCATTTTACCATATAGATTAAACTTTGGCTTATATCAGAACATTAGTATTTCACCTTAGGAAAAACCTTAAATAGCTTTAGCTGTCTCACATACACACAACCAACTTAGTTACACATAGACTTGTTGAAACTTGCCCTTTATTACACACAGACTTTCTTATCCAGAAACATTTTCTTTTTCTTTTTATTAAATATATTTCCAAACCCAGAACCTTTTATTTTTTTTTCCTATTTGTTGACCCCTTTTTGTTTACATTCTGATACAACTCTTATGAAATTTCTGAACTTAGATAAATTACTCTATTTTAATAAGATTAAATATTTTGTTATTTATAGTACTCTTAATTGAAACACAGTTGAAACTTTTGGGACCCTTTATATATAGAATTTCACTTGTTAGGACATAACTTTTAGTAACCTTGTTTTTAGTTTAGTGAGGACACAAAGTAATCGTAAACCCTTTTTATTTACCAACCTATGAAAACACCAATAATGTTTAAGTATGTTACCCCATGTAATTTAAGGAGTTAAAAGTGCTTGATGTTATTTAACAATTAGCATTTTAACTTTGTAAATTAACCAGACGTCTCTACAAACACATTTGAGTAATCCCATACATGTTAACTCCAATTTATTTATTTTATAAAAACCAAGATATCAGACAAGTGTCCTGAACAGGATCTGCTGCCTCTTTCCTGTTGAAGAAAAGTCCTAGAAGCAATTGATATTAGACATATTATTAACATCAATATTTTATTAGCTTAACCACCTAGAGAGTTGTGAGTTATTTTTTAAAGACATTTTACTTTTATTAGTTTACCCAATTTAAATTGAACCCTTTTAAATCACGTGAATAAAAGTATTTGGATCCATTTTTAAATTTTAATTTTAAGAGCGCTCAGTTTTGACAAAACATGACATTAGACAGCACGACATACAAATAACATAAAATCAAAGGCCTTGAAACTTTATAGGTAAATGTTCATTGCAATGAAACAGATGTTCAAAAACTTCAGTTGAATAAAAAATAGAACTGATCAAAAAGAAAAAAATCATTAACTCAAGTATGTAGGATCAAAATTATGAGCTCAAAAATACAGCATTAAAGTAAAAACAAAACAAAACAAGAATCCTGGAAAATGAATTACTTCTGTGTAGCGGCCCAGGAGTTTAAAACAAACACCTTTTTTTCTTTTTTTTTTTCCTTTTTTTCTTATCTTCAGGTTACCTCCCTTTCCCGCTGAGACTGCTGCAGTTTACATTCCATTGCAGGCTTCAGCAAGGCCAGGCAATTACCCAGGACTTTTTAACCCTTTTTTTCCTGGTTGAGAAATCAGGTTAGGTTTGAATGCAGAAAATCATGAAACAATTATCTCCCAATACTTGTGGGGACTATGGCTACTATATTATGTTCCCACTGTGGAATATTTAACAGCCCCTCATTTTAAAACCACGGAGAGACCTTCTCTATGGTACCAAGGAACGTTCGAGCTGTTTTTGCTTTTAGTGGCGTTCCATGACTTTTTAGCAACTCCCTAAGAGGCTGTTACATTCTAGTCTTAGACAGTTCTGTTCCCATGATTAAATCTTACAGCACTAAGAGCTCCAAGCACACAAACAAGCCACACAATTGATGTAACAAAGACACTTACTACACAGAAAATCTACCATCACTTCATACACACAGATAACACAAAACCCCTTGGCTAGTCACTGTTCCGTGAACCTTTATAGCTAGTCGCTGCACCGCGAACCTTTATAACTAGTCGCTGCTCCGCGAACCTTTATGGCTAGTCGCTGCACCGCGAACCTTTATAACTAGTCGCTGCTCCGCGAACCTTTATAACTAGTCGCTGTTCCGCGAACTTTTAAGGCCTTTTTACTGTTTAATTTACTTTATTAAATACTTACCTTATACTTACTCTAGAGTTATTTTTAGGGCTCCCGGGTTTCGGCACCATCTGTCGCGCTCCCCGCCCGCAGAGAGACACGACACCTGGTTCTTTTCAGCCCTTTTATTGCGCGCACCCCCTTCCTCTCAGTTCTTTCTTTGTTCTCTCCTTTGAGGAACTTACACTCCAATATATACAGTACTGTAACCAATCAGCATTTGAGCACGAGGGGAGAGCATGAACAGATACAGGCAGTAAATGCAGACATGCAGTGATCATGCACTGTCCACGAGGGAACTCAACCAATCCCTGGAACTTCCTCAAAATGATGTCAGTTGTTTGTGCAAAAGCCAACCATACTGGCAGCCTGCCAAGTGCCATCTTGGATACGCATCTAAGTAAGCCAAGCCAGCTATGCCACACCCAGGCAGCCAAGCCACACCCAGGGCCAGGGGTCCGTGGTGCCCCGACAGATCTGCAGTTGCATGCACTATGACCTGCACAGGAGTCTCCCACCCACCCTCCTGGATAAAAGGTGCTGTTTACCTCCCCAATATAGCTAAAATCTCAGTGAAACTGCAGAAGTAGAAAAGGACAGTGGAGTCACAGAAAGATGTTTCAGAATGTACTTTTTTGGGCATGTGGGAAAAATTAAGAAAGGTGCATTTTTTAGGACTATTAATAAATATTTTCTCTCTGGAAATGAATCGTACTTGTACCCCCTTTGAGAAGTTACAGGACTCAACAGAGGGGCACAAATAGTCTGGAGTGGTATTTCAAATGTGAATATACTTGGGAATTATTCCCTACTAACTTTTTCATTGTAAAATCAAATCTCAAAAGAAGAAAATCCATTTAAAGATTCTATAAACCACTACATTAAATTGTACACAAATTGTTTTAGATATATTTCTCCCATTTATTCCAAGGTATTGGAAATCTTGTTAAAATTTCCAGTAGAGGTGCATATTGTGAACTTGGCCCAAACCCCCAAACTTGGGGGGTAGCCCAGAAACAGCTGCTGGGGTAGTTGTTCTCCTCCCTACTGTTTTTCCCTCATTCACAGTCCTGGGGATTTGCTAAATGCCGTCCAATAGAACAAAATTATCTCAGTGCTGGTTGTCAACCAAGGAAAGGCAGTTAACTGATGAAACAAAGCAGAAGATGTCTTTCTTCCTTCCTAAACATTTTAAATCAATAGCTTTTCTTATGTCTATGCGTGAAAGGAATAAAAAATAGCAGAGGGCATACAGCAGGTAGTAAGTAACAACCACAAATTCCATCTTTAAGTCTTTGTTGTTTTTGTAGGGGTCCCTGGGACAGTGGGGAACCTCAGGGCCTAGCCTGGGCTCCTGCAACTCATCACTTGCTGGTCCCTGATTTCCATTTAATCTAACCTACCTGTCTCCCTTGATGGCTCCTTGCCACCCCCATCATAAATATATTATCTTCTCTCTCTTCCTCTGATAAATATTCTCTAAATTGAACTTGTCATTTTTATTCTCCAAGTCCTACTTTATAACAAACAAAAATTTCTACTGGCAATGGGGTCTTCCCTGGGACTGCCCAACTGCCATTGGGGTGATTAGGGCATTTTCTGCAGCTGAAGCCTCTTGTAATTAGCAAGCCCCTCAGGCAGTCTGGACTCTGAATTTTGCTGCCATCTAGTATCATCTGTAAATGACAATAGCACTGTATTTTCTCTGTTGACTTAGCTCTGCCTGCACCCCCCCCCACTCAGGCAACCCCTCACAAAGATCTCACCATCCAGCTCACTGTCAACCTGCAAGTGTGGAGGTAACTTGAGAAGCTCTACCTAAGATAGTTAAGGTGACTGGGAGTCAGAAGTTTTCAGAACCATCAAGAGGATAAAGCAAAAGACCACAATGGGCCAAATAGCAGCTCTTGGCAGTCTACACAGTGTTTCTCAAAGTGTGGCTTCTGGGTTGGCAGCATTTAGGCCCCTTCCCAGACCTATAGTCAGAAACTGGGAAGGGGCCCAGCAATGTGTGTTTTAACAAGCCCCTGGGCCATTGTAATACAACCTAAGGTTACCAACTACTGTCCTAGGTTCCTCACCAATGCACCATATTTTGGACAAGATAATTTTTATCTTTGGGGGCTGTCCTGTGTACCATGGGGGTGTCTAATAGCATACCTGTCTTCTACCCACTGGGTGCCAGTAGCATCCCCTTGGTTGTAACTATCCAAAACATCTCCACATTTTGCCAAATTCCCCACACTGCTCTGCAGCACTTCTCTACAGGTTCTCTGTCTAATTGCTTAGTGATTGTTGATCACTAAACTCTATATAGATGATATATAGAGTGCTGTATGTGCATTGCTTCTCGGACCTTAATATGCATGGAAGTCACCTGGGGATCTTGTTAAAAATCTGTTCTGATTCAGAAAAATCTGAGTTGGAGTCTAACACAGTGCATTTTTAACAAGCTAAAAGTGATGCCCATGTTGCTGCTTTGCAGACTACACTTTGATTAACAAGGTCTTACAGGATCCCAAAAGATTTACTGAATGGAGGAATGAATGAATATTTAAAAGCTAAGGCTTCCTTTTGTGAAATGTGCAAGCATTTTTCTCTTTGCTATTGAACTCCCCATTTCCAAAATGTGTTTTCTTTCATTATTCTTAGATTGTTAATATTAAAAAAATCAAATTTATTTTAGTATATATGTAATATATATAGTCATATATATGGAAGTTTTCATATTATATATATACTATATATATATTTCTATCTCCATGTATCTTTGTATATGAACATTTAGAGATGCATAAAAATAAATCCCCAAAGTTCATGTACTATCCATTGAAAGATAGACTGTGGTACTCCAAGTTTTAATCCACTCAACTGATGTCTTTGACACTTTCTCTGTACAGAGTACATTACTCAATTGTTCATTCAAAATCTTATGTATAACACATGCAATAAATGTATATGAACAGCTATATGCTCTTACCAAATGAATTTTCAAAAATGTAAAAGTCATGTTTGCTGGAAGAGGTAAATACCTTCGCCAAAAATACACATAAAAGAGAAAATTAGTCAAGAGTTCTCACTTGTTTTCACTGTCATCTCAGTTAGTGAGAAACTGGTTTCAAATGATCTTCTATCACCGCCTGAGAACGATAGCAACTATGAAGTGGCAAGGTAATTTCCTTCTAGAGCTAATGAATACCTGGTCCTTTCTTTGTTTCTCAGTTAATCCATTGAGAGATGTAGCTCTGAGGTGCAAAGAAACCCTACGACCTTGAGGATGGAGAGCTATTTTTTTTTTAGAAGTTCAAGGGCTTTTTTTCCCCCTGAAATTGGAAAAACTAGAGACCAGTATGCTATCAAATATTCCTGTATGTGCAGAGTGGTACTCTGTGATGGATAATAGAGAAGTTGTCATACTTGACATGATGTTTTGCACCAAGGCTTAAGACAGAACAGCATGGGGTGCTTAATTTCAAGAAGATATGAATGAGCTCAATGGGCTCATTTTCATTGCTTCATCCCTTCATGACACTGCCCTTCAGCTTAAATTGTGCTTGTGTTGCAAATAAATCACTGGTTATAGATGTACACATTACACTTACAGGGTCCTCTTTATGGAAACATATGAATCTTCATTTTGTAATGTGTGACATGTAATAAACCTCTCCCACCTTCATTTCAACAAGCCTGCTTTCTTTACCACCTGGCACACAACTAGATGATATTTCCCATCTCCTTTGCAGTGTGGTATGGCCAGGTAGCTTTTCTTTGATCACTAAAGTGTAGATGGAATATATGTGATCTGCTTTCATGCTTGGCCTGTGAAATTTTCCCTGATCCACCTACCAAGCTCTTAGGCCTTCTATTGGCTTGGTGCACGTGATTCCAGTGACCGTGGAAGCCATGTTTTGAAGATGGAGAAACTCAAATAGGAAGAATTAAATTGAAATTCTGGGTCCCTTTTTTGGAAGGAGCTATCTACTCATTAATTAGGAATATTTGTTTTGGTTTTTATGAAAAGAGGAAACAAATTTCTCTTGTGCATGAGCCATTATACACTTTTTTGGATTCATTTGTTTCAATTGCCAGCATTACCCTAATTAATATACTGTGAATTTCTCATACATAATTGATTATCGTGGGGCTGGGAGGTGTAGAGCACTTGCCTAGCTTGCACAAGACCCTGTATTCAATTGTCAGTCACACACACACACACACACACACACACACACACACTTATTGTGCTGGCAGATATACCCTTTTTCCATCCTAGATGCTGGGGTCACATGTTGCTTTTGGTATCTTTTCTGTTGCCAACTCTGTCATCATTACCTTCCTGTAGGTCCTTATAAGTATTCCAAATTCACCTAACCTACCTACTTTTTGACCTCTGTGTCTAATTATCATCTCATTTTTGAGCTCTTTACTGATCAGATGTGAGATATGGCAACAGGAAGGGAAATACAAAACTCTACTTCACAGCTCCTGTTTCTGCTCTATCACTCCTTTCTCCTTCCCTTCCTTTATCTCCTTCTTTTTATCCACATTAGATACTCTTTCAATTTCTTATCATTTCTTGGAATTGTTATTCTTACTTCTCACTATACCAGAGCTTCATTCCCTGCTTTTGATTTTGTAGTCTTGATCTCTTCTCTTCAACTAGCATCTGGCTATAGCAAATTCCCTTGAATCTATGGGGCATCTCATCATATGAACATATAATGTAACAGAAGGTGCAAATGTGGGAAGATTACATTAAAAAAAAAGAAAAAGAAAGCGCAGACTGAGAAGGAAAAGCACTTCAATCAGGGCCAGTGTTGGGTCAAGCCTAGAGGAGATTATGTTGATGTGACTGAGATGTCAGCCATGCTAAAGAGTGAAATGCCATTTCTTCCTGGCAGTGGAGGTCACGAATGCCTCTGTGAGAAGTATTCTGAGGAACTGATCCAAGAAAGAAGTTAGACTGGAATAGAGAAAACTGAGAGGAAAAAATAAAACAATTTTTATTACTAAACAAAATGCCTATGGATGAGTCTGTTAAGTGAGAAATAGAAAGTCCAGTGGTCCATTTTCAGAATATAGTTTTTTGTTGGGTGGTGTGGTGTGGAAGGTGCCAGGATGGCCCTTGGCAGCCAGCCAGAGGTTGCTTTGATCACATCGGTGGTGAGGAGGTTGATTAACATAAGCACACCCAGGTGATTTATCACTGGCCATATCCAATTAAGTCCACACACACAACCTGTGCACAGGTGCTCCTGCTCGTGCCTGCTCATTTTGACCTTTACCATGATTGGGCAGCTAGCTCTCACCTAATCTTTGCATAATTGGCGTCAGTCCTACCCTTTGCCTCTTGGAGAGGATATAAGAGTTCCCGGGTTTCCTGATTCATCAATAAACTGTTTCAAATTCAAGAGCCTCGCTACTTAGTCATTCATGAAGATGGTAACCCTGAGCTCCTCCTATCTGAGCAAGGGACAGTGCTGCATTAGGGATAAAAAGAGATGGACTGCCTGCCCTAGTGTACTTGCTTGCTAGGCTTTGTTCAGTAGCACATCCTTCTGCAGAAGTAATGTTTCTATTGCCAAGCTACTTTTGAGCACATGTTTGAGGCCCTGTGGCACTCTGGTTTTCTTTGACACAAAGAATCTTTTTCTGTAAGAAAGTATATTCCTATAAATAAGAAAAGAGTAGTATGAATGATTAGAGATGGGAAAAGGGAGATGAGAATTGTAGCCAACACTTCAATTGGCCTGTAAACACACTTACATATACTTTTTACAATGTAGGGGATTTGCTCTTTTTTAAAGTCTAGCAAAATGAAACTGAAATAGTGAAAAGCGGGTCTCCCAGCTTTGTCATTCATCTTGAGAGGAAAGAAACATCAATCATGTGTTCTTTGCACAAGATCATTCCTGTTCTACTGCCACAACTTGTTACTCTGTTTTGGCTTGTTTAAAGACTATAGGGCTTCAGCATGATCAGCATTTAAAGCCTAGGAATGTGTTGTAACTTTAGTTCACCAGTAGGAAAATGGAGAACAGAAGATATCCACGAAGGATGTTGACCTTCATTCTAATGAATGAACTATGGAATAACCATCATTTTGATTTCACTACCTAATATAAGGAGGCATCAGGTAATAAAATTGTAGGTTTATCTCTAGCCACCAGGATTCTAATAGAGGACGACGACAAAGTAACAGGACTGAAATGAACTGATCATTTCATAATAGCAGGGTGCACATGATAAAAACAGGTTTTTTGAAAGTTATATATTTTTTTATTTTATTTTATAGCTCTAAATAAATAAAGCAGAATTTCAAAGTTCAATTAATTTGTTTCAATTCAATTCATTCCAACTTGATGTGACTCAAGAAACACATGTAATTAGTAATCCAAAGCTCATACCAAATCAACATTTGGTTTTGTAAAGAACTAATTTTTTCCAATACAAAATATCTATATAACTGTTTCATTTTCCTATGAAAATATATTCAAATTAGAAAAATGTGGCAAGAGATTATATTGCAGGAATGGTACCAGTAAGAAAAAAGCATATGCCAAATGTGTGCTGGGGGATAGTTTGGAGAAATTAAATGTTTTTTAACAGCCATGATGCTTTCTGTTGTTATTGACTTCATTGGATTGAAACTCTAGAAAATTTTCTTAGAATTATATAAACTGAAATGGCATCTTATTTTCTTATTTTCTTTTTTGTTTTTTTCTTTGGTACCACAGATTGAACTCAGGGGCACTCAACCACTGAGCCACATCCCCAGCCCTATTTTGTATTTTATTTAGAAACAGGGTCTCACTGAGTTGCTTAGTGCCTTGTTTTTGCTGAGTCTGGCTTTGAACTCAAGATCCTCCTCCCTCAACCTCCCAGGCTGTAGGATTATGAGCATGGGCCACCCACTGCACCCAGCTTGAAATGGCATTCTTGAATCTATCTTTTTTCAGTTGTTATATAAGAACACTGGTGAATTGGGGAAAACAATTTTTTTTTTAGAGAGAGAGAGAGAGATAAGGGTGGCATCTTGTGGGGGGAGACAAAGGGATGTTAGTGAAACCTGTCTTGAAAATCAGGATCTGGTCCCGTTACCCCAGTATTGAAGATTAAATACTTGAGAAACAGTGGGGCAAGTGAAAACAGTTTTATTTAAAGGATAGAACACACACACACACACACACACACACAGATACTCCTCCAGAGAGGAGGGGGTCCAAAGCTGGTGCCTGAGTGAATGGGGGTGTATTGCCTCTTTTATAGATTTTAGGTTTCCTTTCTTCTCTGTTGGGACTAATGACATGTTAACTAACTCAGGCTGAATCCTTACTCCCTGGCATGTGAGCAAGATCAGGGCTCAAAGGCAGTTTCAAAGGTTAATGATGATAAATCGGACCACTGTCAGGGATTGGTTAACAACAGTTCTGCGAATGTGATCAGCTCGTGCTTGCCATATAGTCCTCCTATGGGACTCTCACCTGCATGAACACCTGTGCCTTGCTGACCTTTAAGCTGATTGGTTCCTGCCTAGCCCCCACCTTACATAAAAGCTGTGTGACTTCCTCAATAAATGAGTTCCTGCTGTGACTGTTCTCCCTGATGTGTCTGATTGTCCTCCGCCTGGAGGGCTGGGAGCAGGCAGTCAGTCGGCCCTACCTATCCTGGTCTGACCTTGTTGAGGAGTGTCCCCTTCCCTTGTCGCTGGATGAGAAGAGCAAGGACTTAAGATCCCGACACTTCTCATGTCCCCTCTTCCTCTATCCTACCTAAGTGACCAAAAAAGGCAGGAAGGGAGCCACCCAGGGGGTACTTATTAACAACTCCTTGTTGGGAGGATCAATTCCCTAGAGGAAGGTGACCTTGGCAACAGGTAAGGAGGAGGGGTAAGTATCTGGAGGTATTAGCATTCCATTTCCTTTTGAACCAGCCCCCATCTTCCTGACCCAGTCATTCATTGTGTACACTGACTGTCCTTTTGCCCCAGTCTCATTAGGAAGACAGCAGTTGACCAGTGAGAAACTTCTGTGGTGGTATACGAGTTTATTAGGGCTACCGTAGCAAAGATCTCAAAATGGATGGCTTAAGACAATCAAAATTTACTGAGGTCTCTAATCAAGGTGTTGGCAGGGCCACACCACCTATGGAAACTTCAGGGGAGAATCCTTCCTACCCTCTTTCCAGCTTCTGGTGGTGGCCATCAATCATTGACATCTCTTGACTTACAGATGCTGCACTGCAGTGTCTGTCTCTCTCTTTCTCTCTCTCTCTTTCCTCCCCAACTTCTCCTTGTTATCACATAATACTTCTCCTGTGTATTTATATCTTCATATGGTGTTTTCATTTTCTTATATGGACATGAGTCATGTTGAACTAGACTTCAGGTGAATTACCTCATCCTGACTGGATTACATCTAAAAGACCCTATTTCCAAATAAGTCACACATTCACAGATACCAGGTGATAAAACCCCAACATATCTTTTCTGGGGACCCAATCAAACCCCTAACAGTAGACATGACTTGGATACTTTTGTATGGAGAGCAAAGTCTAGTTTTCTGTATTAGGCTTTCTTTGTAGAGCTGTTCTATGTCTAATATTACTGGATTCTTCGGGTTAACTTCCAAAACTTCACTAAATGTCTACCACTTCCTGATGGAAGAGTGTTTTCACAATGTCAAGGTAAAGGAACACTGTTCCATTACTTAACCAGTGTGGGACAGAGAGAAGAGAATAGGTTTGAATACTGAAAAATATAGAATAAGAACTAAGTTTCTGTAACAAAGAAAACCCAAGTACAGTGGTTTCAATAAAGCAAATGTCAATTCTCTCTGATCTTACAGTCCACAGGGAAATTCAGATAAATTAAGAAGTGCTGCCCAAAGCCAGCAAAGGACTCAAGTTGCAAGCATTCCTAGGTTCAAGTTAACTACTTCATTGTCACCATTGTTAGCCAGCAGGAAGTGAGAAAGAGAGCTGAAGGCAAACAGCTTTCTTTGTAAAAGATATGATTCATAAGTTTGAAGCATCCTTTCAAGTATCACTGGCTAGAAATTAATCAAATAGTCACACCTGGTGGTAAAAGAGTGTAGAAAAATGTAATCTCTATATGACCAATGTTGAGCCTTGCTGATACCTGGTAGGAAGGGGATTCTGCTTCATATAATAAAAGAGGACTTGGATTCTAGGAGGCAATTAGCAGTCTCTGTCACAAGTTATGGTTCCTGAATGAGGCAGAGAAGAAATTGTTAGAGTTAACCAAGTGAATCCCCTGAGAATTCCCAGAAACTCCAGTACTTCCAAAAGACAGCATGGCCATTAAAAATGTGTGGAGGCTGGTAAGTGTAGTGTTTGGTACAGGGCTTGACCAATACTTTTATTTTCAAAAGTACAAGGTGGTCACAGGCTTCATATGTGTCTAGAACTTATCTAATGGAAGAAAAAGATGTAAGATGGAATCTCACTGCTAAAAAAGTAAAAAGGAAGAAACTAGAGTCCAGTAGATGAAGAAGTGCTGCAAATTTGATTTAAAAAATTGGGTAGAAGAGAATTCAGAGTGAATCTGTCATCACTTACATATTGAGAGATAAGTAAGTAAAAGAATTTTAGAGATTACAGAAAACGGATTAAAAAACAAAAATGGAATTACCTTTATTTTGACATTTAACCAAGGCATTGGTTTATGGGAGTAATGCTGCTTTCTCTCTCTCTCTCTCTATCTCTCTCTCTCTCTCACACACACACACACACACACACACACACACACACACAGAGATTTTCCCTGTTTTTTGTTATTTTATTTTATTTTTGTGGTACTGGGGATTAAACCCAGGGGTACTTAACCACTGAGACATATCCCAGCCCTTTTTATGTTTTATTTTCAGACAGGTTCTTAAAGTTCCTTAGAGCCTCACTAAGTTGCTGAGGCTGGCTTTGAACTCGTGATTCTTCTGCCTCAGCCTCCTGAGGTGCTAGAATTACAAGTGTGTACCACTGTGTCCAGCTAGAGATTTTCCCCAATTTATGATGACTCCACTTATGAGTGTTTTACTTTATGATGATGTGAATGCATATCCATTCAGTCATTCTGTTTTTCACTTTCAGTACATTATTCAATAAATTACATGATGTATTCAATGTTTTATTTTGAAATACGCTTGTTAGGTAGCATTTGAATATGATTGGTGGGAACATAGAGTTAAAGGGTTAATTCTAAAGACTTAGCCTGTGGTGCAAACTCTCAGCATGCCTCCTTTTGAAACAGCTCACACAAGGTCAATCTGACCCAGCTATGGCTTAAAAAGACAACAGTATGATACAGCACTTGACTAACAAGCTTGTTATTTTCAGGGTTGCTCTTCCTTCTTAGAGCTGAAGAATACAGGTCCAAAAACTCCTCTACCAATAAAAAGAAAACAAGTTACCCTAATCTGGTCTGGACCTGGATGAAACAATGCCTTTGTGACCTTTATATAAACCAGTATGACCAAGAGTTGCCTTTAGGTGGAAACATGTACAGCAGAAACTTAAAAATATGATACAATTCTACTGTCAGTCAAAAGTTAAGAGTTAGTGCTTTGGTAGGACTCTTCAGAAACCTCACCTCCTACCCCAACAAGACTGAGCTAGTGAGCAGGAACTCTCCTTTCTGAGAATACCCACTTTATCCCCTTAGAATGCTTTTTTCCCTTTTTTCCTCCCTAAGAAAACTTTGCTATACTTATTACTTCCTGTCTTGCTTAAAATCCTCTCATGCAAGAATAACACAAGAGCCAAGGACATAATGCAATCTCCAGTAAGGTCTTAGGTATCATCTTATCTCCATTATCAGGCTTTGTGTTAGATAATTTTGCCCAATTTTAGGTTAATGTAAGCTTCTGAGTATGTTTAATGTACACTAAGGTAAACTATGATGTTCAGTAAGTGTGTTAGTCAGTTTTTCATTGCTGTGACTAAAATACCTAACAAAAACAACTTAAAGGAGGAAAAGTTTATTTTGTCTCATGGTTTCAGAGTTTCAGTCCATGGTGGGCCAAGTTCATTGCTCTGGGCCCAAAATGAGGAAGAACATCATGGTGGAAGGGCATGAGGGAAGAGCACTGCTCCATTCAGGGCTCACTGGGAAGCAGACAGAAGGAAGGAGGGAAGGACCCACAGGGAAGACGAACACTTTCAGAGAATGCCCCCAAGTAACCTACCTCCTCCAGCCATGTCCCATCTACCTATAGTTACCAACCAATTCATTCAAACTAGGATGGGCTGATTTAGTTAAAAAGCATTAACACGTGAGTTTGGGGGTAAAACCTTATATCCAAACCATAATAGTAGGTTAGGGGTCTTAAATATATATTCAACTTATGATATTTTCAAGTTGTGAGGAGCTTATCAGAACACAAACCCACCATAAGTTAAAGAACATTTGCACACAATAAAGCTATGAAAGTCACTATAAATTTGGTTATATATAAATAATCTAATATTTTTAAAAAATCTGTTTAAGATAAACTACCACAAAAAGAATAGTTAATGACAAAGATAAAAAGCTTTTCCCTTAGCTTGAAAACAGCAAAATAAAATTACTATTATAAAGTGCTAGAGGTTCTAACCAGTGAAATAAAGTCAATGCTTCCCCAATTATTTCTCAAAAAAAAATGAGAAATAGATCTATGAAGTTGAAATTTGTGCAAGGGACTGAGGATTGAACCCAGGAGAATTTTACCACTGAGTTACATCCCCAGTCCTTTTTATATTGAGACAGGTTCTTGCAACATTGCTGAGGGTGTTTCTAAGTTGCCCAGGCTGTTCTTGAACTTGCAATCCTCCTGCCTCAGCCTCCCAATCTGCTGGAATTACAGGTGTGTGTGTGTCACCACATCCAAATAAATCTGTCACCTTTTTCCTGACAGATAACTTAATTGTGTTCATAGAAAGTCCAAAAGAATTTACATGTCGATTATTATAACAGCAATTTTGCTGAATAAATGGTCAATATAAAAATATTTTTTGTCATATAATAGTAACAGAGAGTAAAATTCAAAACCACTATTTATAGTAGCATAAAGATATTTGGTCTCTAGCAAAAAATATAAGAAAGATATCCAAGACTTCTATGGTTAAAATAATGTTATTGGAATTAGTAAAGGCAACTAACATAAATAGATGTATGTTCATGGATTGAAGAAGACTTAAAATTATTTAGATGGCAATCCTCTGTAAACTGTTCTATAGATCTGTTACAATCTCAGTTAAATCCTCAGTAAGCTTTTATTTTGTGGAAAATGATAGTACTTGAATATTTATGTATAATGCAAAGGCAAAGAATAGTTAGGTCAATTTAAATTCAAAAAACAAAGAGGACTTACCCTATCAGATACCTATTGAAAGCTAATTTAGACAAGGTGGTTTTGGCTCAATGATAGACAACTAGACCTATCCTTCCTTCCCCCAAAATTCATGAAATACTGACTGCTACAAGATTTATGTCAAAGGTGACACTGCAGTATATTGGCAGATCTTTCAATAAATGATACTTGGTAAATTGATACCCAGTTTGAAAAAAATTAATGTTGACTTCATATCACTGAAAAATCAATTTCAGATGTATTATAGATAAATTTTGAAGGTAAAACTAAAACTTTTAAAAGAAATCAAAGGAGAACTTTTGTGATATTGAAGTAGTATAAAGTTCTTAGAACACAAAATGTTCTAATTAAAAAAGTAATGGATAAATTTAACTATATTGAAAACTTCATTTTACTAAAATATGCCATTGAAAGAGTGAGAAAGTCTATAATGATATAGTTCTAATTCAGGTATCTGAAAAAGAACATCTAGAATATAGCTAGTATACCTATTATTCAAAAAGAAGTACATAGTCAGACAGAAAAATGGGCAAAAGACTTGATGGTACATCACAAAACAGAATATAAAAATGGACTAAAAACATGTGAAACAGCAAGGAACATTTGAGAAAGTGCTGGATTTGAGGAAAATTCACAAGCAAATGGAAGTAAAGGCACAGCGCTATACCACAATACACACATGTGCATGGTTAAAAGGAAGACACCCTTTACATAATGGTTCTCATTCTCATAGGCCCTGCAGCTAAGGGCGCCTGCCTCTGCAGGGCCCAAGGACACATCCCTTTATAGATTACATCCCTGTTTTATACTAAACTCCACAAACCAATTCCAAAGTCTTCTGGATTTCATGATTAGGTATAGTCACAGCAATAACCCCACTTCTGGGTACCAACTTCTGCTTTCTCCAGCTTTTCATAATTTTTTATGACCAAAATACCTGAGAAAAATAATTTAAAAGGAGGAAGGATTTATTTTGGCTCATAGTTTCAGAGAATTCAGTACATGGTTAGTTAGCTCCATTGCTTTGGGCCTGAGGTGAGGCAGAACATTGTGTCAGAAGGGTAGGGCAGAGGAAAGCTTATAGAAGCCAGGAAGTAAGGGGATAAGGAGACAGAAAAATGATAAACCCTTTCAGGACATGCCCCAAGAGATCTTCTTCCTCCAGTTAGTCTGTTCAGTCATCAATGGATTAATCCACTGATGAGGTTAGTTAGGCCTTCATGACCCAATCACTTCCCAAAAGACCACCTCTGAACACATGAGACTTTTGGGGACAGTCTAGATTTAAACTCTAACAGCCAATAACAAACTTGCTGAAAAAGAAATTGAGAAAGTAATACATTTACAGTGGTTTCAAGAAAAACCTACAAATAATTTTAACAAAGGAAGTGAAAGATTTCTACAATGAAAATTATGAAACATTGATGAAAGAAACTGGACACCAACAAATAGAAAGAAAGCTCATGTATTGAAAGAATCAATACTATTAAAATGTTCATACTACACAAAGTGATATGTAGATTCAATATAATCCCCATTCAAATACAAATGACACTCTACCCAGAAGTAGAAAAAATAATTATAAAATTTATACAGAACTGTAAAAGTTGCTGAATAGCAAAAGCAGTCTTGAGCAAAAATAATAAAACTGAAGATATCTAATATCTCATCTGAAAACATACTACAAAGCTATAATAATCAAAACAGCATGATGCTGACACAGACTAATACAACTGATATATAGATCAATGAAATAGAATAGAGAATCCAAAAATTAATTCAGATATTTATAGCTAATTGATTTTTGACAAAGGTGCCAAGAACATACATTGGAAAAAGGATAGTCTCTTCAATAAATAGTGCTGGGAAAAGTGAACAGACATATGCAGAAGAATGAAACTGAACCCCTATCTCTCATCACATACAAAAGTCAACTCAAAATTCATCAAAGACCTAAATGTAAGACCTGAAACTATGAAACTACTAGAAGAAAGCTTAACAGAAATACTTCAAGATATTGGTATAATATATGAGTTTTTGAATAAGTCTTCAAAACACAGGCAACAAAAGTAAAAAATGGATAAATATGATTACATCAAAACAAGAAGCTTCTGTGCAGTAAACAATATAGTGAAAATGCAATGAAAAAAATGTGAGAAAATATGTGCAAGCTATTCATCTGAAAATGGGTTAATATCCAGACTATATAAGACACAAAACTCCAAATAATCCAATTAAAATGTGCAAATGATCTGATAGGCATTTCTCAAAAAAAGAAAAATATACAAATGAACATCTGTCATGTGAAAACTTCTCTGTGTTACAATGTGATGCCATCTTACTCCATTTAGATAGGCTATTATCAAAAAGATTTTAAAAATAATGATTACTGGCAAAGATGTAGAGAAAAGGATACTCTTATATGCTGTTGGTAAAAATGTAAATTATCCTATGGGAGGATCATATGGAGGATCATAGGAAGATCATATGAGGGATCTTCAGAAAACTAAGAATAGAACTACCATGTGACCCTGCATTTCCTCTACTGGGTATATATCCAAAGGGCATAAAATTTTTATATCTAAAATATATCATGTTTATTGCAGCACTATTCATAATAGCCAAGATATGGAATCAGCTCAGGTGTCCATAAATGGATAAAGAAAATGTGCTAAATATACACAATGGAATATTGATCAGCCATTAAAAAGAAAGAAATCTCTTATTGTGGCAACATGGAGGGAACCCGAGGGCATCATGATAATTGAAATAAGCCAGGTACTGCAGGACAAACACTGAATGTTATTACTCATCTGTTAAACTGAAAATATTGAGCTCATAGAAGAGAGTAGAATGGTGATCACTAGTGTCTAGGAAGGATAGGGATGAGGGCAAATAAGAGGAATCGAAATACAGCTAGATAGTAGTTCTAGTGTTCTAGCATGGTAAGGTGATTATAGTCTATAGTAATTTATTAGATATTTCAAGATGACTGGAAAAGAAGAGTGCTAAGTTTCTCAGCACAGAGGCATTATAGGTGTTTAAAGAGATGAAAATGCTAATTATCCTGATTTGATCATTATACCTTATATACATGTGTTGAATTATTTTACTGTATGTCATAAATGTGTGCAAATATTAAACCAGTTAACATATTTTAAAAAATCTGAAAGACAAATAAACCCAAGTGTTGACCAGTATGTGGGACACCCTGAACTTTTCATACAACTGCCAGGATGTAAATGTTTAAAACCATTTAAAAACTATTTGGCAGTATAAATTAAAGAGGAAATATGCTCATCCTATGACTCAGAAATGCCATTCCTAATTACATATTCCACTGAAATGAATACATATTTTCACCACAAAATGTATGCAAAGATGTTCATGGCAGCAATATTTATAATTGTCAAAAGCTGGAACTTGGAAAAATGTTAATTAACAGTGGATGGGGGCATGGTGCAGTTGCATTCTTCTGTAATCCCAGTGAATTGGGAGGCTGAGGCAGGAGGATCCCAAGTTAGAGGCCGATATGAGCAACTTAGTAAGACCTTGTCTCCAAAAAAAAAAAAAAAAAGATGTAGCTCACTGGTAAAATGCCCCTGGTTTCAATTCCCAGCCCAACAAACCAATAACAACAAAAGCAGTGAAGGAAGGAATAAATAAATTGTGGTATACATGTTTATTCAATAGAATGCTGTACAGAGATGAAAGACTATTTGCCACAACATGGATAAATCTCACAAACATGAGGAAAAATGAATGGCAAGATACAAAGTGTGAATAATGCATGGCATTATTTAGTACGAGATCAGGCAAACTATGATGTTTGAAGTCAAGATAATGATCACCCATGGTTGGGAGGGGAAGTGACTGAAAGGCAGTAGGAGAGAACTTTGGGAGGTACCCTGAATCTCCCATTCTGGATTTGCTCTTCTGTATATGGTTATTCTAGTTTGTTAGAATTCAGAACACTGTGCACATATAATACATTTCTACATATGGACTATATATCAATAAAATTAAAAACATCAGTTCTATAACTTATGGTTACATGTCATACAAAATAATTAGAAGGCATACTTTCAGATCTTAAATAATGTCCTAAGCCCAAATGAAAAAAATTAAACTCATGCCATGAAGTGATATGAGGTCTGCAGAAGTAATAATTACAAGAAAAATATTACACAAAATCTAAATGACAAAGTTAAATTATGGAAAAGCAGATGGGATCAAAAGGATTCCTAGGAGAAGTTTTTTCTTTTGTTTTGTCTTGTTTTCAATGTAGGTTTTTAAAAAGATGTGCAATGTTATGTTTTTTAAAATTATATACATATGCACAATATCTTTTAATTTCAAAGCATGTGATGACTTGCAAAATAAAAATTAAGGAGAAGATATAAGGATATAAAAACTGCCTAAGGGAAATCCCAAAGCTGTTTTAATTAACCATTTAAAATTTTGAAAGAATATTTGCTTAGCAAGTGAAGGAAGAGTTCACGAAGAAAAGTCAATGATTCCATGGCACTTTGAAAGCTCTTTCTCCCTTATAAGTGATTATTGTCCTTCATTAATGACTTTTCCAATCTACCACTTTTCTACCACATTTATTTGTTCCCCTTGGTCCAAGTACACCTATATATGTAGAATTGAAATGAGGATTTTGCAACCTGGGATACAGATTATTATAATTGCAATGGTTTCAACAGAAGCCTAGAAACAAATGATCTCAAAATGCAAATAGCATCATCATTTTAACTGCATAGTAAAATGAGGACTACAAAATGTAGACACCAACCATAATTTTCATGATATATTCTAACTTCAAGGCAGTTGTTTGCATCTCATGGTCTTTTTTATGGGAGATTAAAAGAGAAAATGATTTCTCTAGTCACTGTACTTCTGACACCAAATGTGTGGGTTTTCTCCAGTTCTTTGTAGGAGATCCTATGATTTAATTTAATTATGATGCCATCTAGAGTTAGTGCAGATTCCATAGGTAATAGACTCCCACAAAACTCTCTCCCGAGTTCAAATGTCAGTCACAAGTTTTGGGTCCCCAGGTTACCTACACTTCTATCTGACTTAGCTAAAAATTGGGGGGGGTCTCCACAATCCCTCCTCATGTTTTATAATTTGTCATAATGGCTCACAGAACTCAGGGAAACATTTACCACTTTATTGTGAGAGATGTCATAATGATACCAAACCACAGTCAGACGAAGTAGCAAATAGGATGAAGCCTACCTAGGGAATGGTTGTGGCGTCTCCATGCTCAATTCAGATGTTCCACCATCTCTGTACCTTGATGTGTATACTAACCCAGAAGCACGGAAGCTCTCTCAGTTCCATTGCCTAGGGTTGTACAGGGTTTTTATGATGTAGGCATGATCATCAGATCATTAGACATTGCTGACTACCTCAAGCTCCAATCCCCTTTCCCTTTCCAGAGTTGGGGCATGTGGGACTGAAAATTCCAACCATCTAACAATGCCTTAATCTTTGGGGGATCAGTTCTTTTCCTGCAGCTGTTTAGGGATCCCAACTATGGTCTTCTCATTAGCATACAAAAGACACTCTTTTAGTCAGCTTTTTCACTGCTATGACTTAAAGACCTGACCATAACAATTACAGAAGAGGAAAAGTTAGTATTAGGGCTTATGGTTTCAGAGGTATCAGTTCATAGAAGTAGACTCTATTCCTCAGAACTGCAGGAGAGGCAGAACATCATGGTGGAAGAGTGTGGTAGAGGGAAGTGGCTCACTTGATGATCAGAAAGCAGAAAGACTAAGCTCAGCTCATCAATATATAACCCAAAGACAAGTCCCCAATGACCCACCCCATCCAGCCACACCCTACCCACCTTCAGTTAACAATCAGTTAATCCCCATCAGGGGATTAATTCACTGATTGGGTTAAGGCTCTCATAACCCAATCATTTCTCCTCTGAATGTTCTTGCATTGTCTCATGCTTGAGCTTTTGGGGGACCATAAAAACATTCACCACCTCATCATCCAAAGATTTTAGAAGCTCCTGTGTTGGAAATCAGTTTTGAAGACCAAATATTAGAATAAAAGATGTTTATAGAACCCCTATCACTCAGAAAAGTCCAAGGGTTTTAGGAACTTATGTCAGGAACTGGAGGGAAAGACCAAATTTATATTTCTTATTATGTCACAGAGATCTATTTCTCAAAACAGAATTTGAGTCTCTTTAGTGGACAACTTGAAGCTTTGAAAGTTTCTTCTTATCCTATCTCTGTAAAAAATCACCTTTGTGGGCTCTTGGGCAATAATGATCCTCTTAGCAGGTCTTATCCAGGCCACTTGAGAGATTCTAATGAGTAAAGAGGATTCATAAAATAGTTTCTGAGGAGCAGAATTACATGTTTATTTTGTACATATGCCCAGGCTTTCCAATGAGTGCATTTTTATAATTCTAACAGATTTTCAAGCACTACCTATTCTTTTTTCCTATGCTAATAGCCAGAAGCTATTGAGATGGGAGTAATTTTAGAAAATCCTGAATAAAAACAAACTAAACATTCCTGCCAATTTGTGAATCAGCCAAACATTTCAGTTGCCAGTTTTATTTTATTTTTTAGTTTGTTTGTCAATAAGTTAAAATTAAAACACAACCAATAATCTCCAGTTTATGCCTCCTATTTTCTACAGCCAATTTTTACTGGCAAGATCTACTGAAATCCAGATTCCAGTATAATTTAAATCATAATTTGAAAAGAAAATTAAGACTGAAACAGGAAAAAAGATAGTGGCATCAAGAAAGCTTCTTTTAAAAATAAGTAAAGAAACAGTATTTTAGGGTGCGACTCTTTTGCTTCCTTCTGTCTGGGGCACTTAGTTTTAGCTTCAAATGCTGTACCTTTTCACTAAAAGACACAAAGGTGGTATTTAGACTTAGGACTGAAAAAAATATGATGAAAGGTAACAAGCAAACTTTGTATTCAGTCCTTAATTCTGTATTCTAGAGAAATTTCTCAAATCAGGAAGTGCTTGTGCTAGAAAAACCTCTGGTTTCATGGCCGTTATGAGCCAATTATGGGATTTTAAGAAACCCATTCAAGTCAAGTTGCTTATTTTAATCACCTACTGTCCCTTGTATTTTCAAGGTCATTCTACAAATACATACATAGTCAAGGATATTACCTTGTATGTTCTGTTTCTTGGGTTCTGACCTTGGTATCTAGTATGGTTTGTATGGGAGATGTCCCTCCAAATCTCCTGTTTATGCAGGAATATTTAGAATGAAATGATTAGATTGTGAAAGCTAAAATCTAATCCAGTCCATCCTAGTTTGAGTGGATGAACTGGGGAGTAACTGTAGACAGGTGGGGCATGGCTGGAGAGGGTGGGTCACTGGGGGTGCACCCTAGAAGGTTTTCCCTTCTCTTGTCTGAGCAGCTTTCCTCTACCACCCTTCCATCATGGTGTTCTGCCTTACTTGGGTCCAAAGTGATGGAGTTGACCAACCATGGATTGAATCTCTGCAACAGCCCAAAGTAAACTTTTCCTCCTCTGTCTTGTTCTTGTCAGGTATTTTGGTGACAGCAATAGAAAACTGACTAACCTGTTACCTATCATGTCAGCAAAGCATACAAGATGTAGAATTAATTTTTGAGGGACTACTTCTAATATTTTTTTATTCATGGTTGTAAAGCTCAGATTTCTCTCTGAAGGTTTGGCAATTGTCTACTAAAATAAACTGACAATAGATGGATTAACAGGAGAAAAAGCAGACAGTTTCATTTAATGTGCACAGAACCCATTCGACTTAGAAAATCTGAAGAAACGCCAGATGGTTGAGGCTTAAAATTTTTCTCACAGGGAAGTCAGGGGCTGAAGGCACTTTTAGAGAGGAAGTGTTTTACTTATCTTTTTTATCACTGTGACCAAAAGATCTGACAAGAGCAATGTAAAGGAGAAAAAGTTTATTTTGGCTCACAGTTTCAGAAGTCTCAGCCCATAGATGACTGACTCTGTAGACATGGGCCCATGAGGAGGCAGACCATCATGGTAGAAGAGCATGGTAGAGAAAGCAAGCTCAGGACATGACACCAGGAAGAAAGTACAGTGGGAGAGTATGGGGGTGGGGAAGAGAGAGAGAGAGAGAGAGAGAGAGAGAGAGAGAGAATATGCCACTTACCAACTTACCAGAGACAAAATATAACCCCCAAAGACAGACCCCCAGCAACCTGTTTCCTCCAACCACATCTTACCTACCTAGAGTTACTGCTGAGTTAATCCACATCAATGGATCAATCCTCAAATTAGGTTACTTCTCACGTAATCTAATCATTTTACCTCTGATGATTTTTGCATTATGTCACACATTAGCTTTTGTGGGACACCTCATATCAAAACCATAATAGGTAGTAAATTATTTTTAGGGGTAACAAGTAGGCCCAGACAACATGAATTGGCTTGGGACAAAGTCCCTGTGGACCCTAGGTGGGATGTTTTATTTTTAGTCCATTCTCCAGTGGTTCATCCTTCCTGCGTAATGAGATTTCATAGTAATTACATTTCTTCCGGGAAGAGAAATTCCCTTAGTCAGATAAAGCAGCTTCAAAGAAGGCCTCTTCCTACAGTTTGGAAGAGACAGAGGATAAGATATGATCCAGGGTAAGGCAGTTGGGGGAAAGTCAGTGACCTCAGTTCTGAGATAGTCTCTTGAGCTCATCCTGACAAAGCACCACAGTTTAGGGTATCATTTCTGAATTCCAACAACACATCACCATGACCATGTGCAATTTTCTGTTCTCTCACAAATTCTCCAAATTTATTTTTGTTCTTCTTTTTCACACTTACTTAAAACTTCAAGCATTACTTTTTAAATCTTAGAGTCATTCCTGTTCTTTCTCTATATTGCTCATCAGAATCTGTTTGCATATATGTATATAGTTATTTCACAATTAAACTGTTTAACATCAAATGCAAAAAAAAAAAATTGGTCCAAATATCATGTTCTCTTCTGTGGAAAGAAAATTATTCCTTTAACTGAGACAGAGTTTGCAGTAGGGAGCTGCTGTTGTATTTTTTTGCTATGGAATTACTAAAGGGAAACAGCAATCAAGAAGCAAGGCAGAATTTCCCTACTGTATAGATCATTAGATTCAGCTGTTTGGCAGTCTTTGAGAAAAGGAAAATTGCAAAAACTCTTCAAGACTGTTGTGGAGAAACAGCCATTGTTTCTGAAAGTGGGAATGAGCTCTCATTAACTCTCAAGAACAGGTTTCCATTTGACTTTTTAAAATCTTTTCCTTTATGTTGCATGCCTATAAATAAAGCACTATCTTTAAGAAAACACATGATAAAGCAGAGATAGTCATTTAGGCTTCAGAAAGGTATGAGATCTGAAAGATTTAGATCTTTTCCTCATTATTATCTTTTCCTCAGTTTTCCTCATAACTGGAGGCCGGGAGAATTGAAACAAGTTGCTCTAAGCAAGTAGTTGGTGGGACAAGAAATGAAACACAAAACTTGGCTTTTCCTTATCCCTGTATATGGCCAGAATCAGCTGGTCATACTTCTTACTTTCCAGATGTAAATGTCACCATTTTCATCTTTCCTGCATTGTGCTGAGCACAAATATGTGCTCGAGATGTTTATTAGATAAATTAACAATCTAACAAATCAGTGAATGATGGAGGAATCACAGAATGATGGAGTATAGGTATGAAGGGAATAGAAATGTAAAAACTGAGACATCAGAGGCAGTACAGTGAGTCTACGTTAGGTCAAGGTACCATCTAATTGTAGCTAGAGGTGAATTTAATACTGGGAGTATATTTTCAACAACAGCTCTATTTGAAATGTGTCAAGTCAAATCCACAATCTGTCATCTGGTTAGAATAATGGTGGGCTTAATGATTTCTGGAAATCTATCAATATTAGAGTAATAGATTTTCTTTAAATATCCAGAAACTAGAAGTACTCTTGTGGCTCCATTTTATATTTTATGTCTTATAGTGTCTAGCTTTCTGAGGATTAAAATTTTTTTTGTATGGCTGTATGACTCAAAATGAAGTATTACTACTTATGGGGGTTTTTGCAATATGTTGTTATTTAAAGTTTATTTTATTTTTTTTTACCTTTTGAAAATGCATTGCTTTATTGCACTTTACATAAGTAACACAGACTGGCATCAAGTCAAACAAAATAGAGGTATATGAATTTGAAAGATAACATTTTATAAATTTTAATAGTGCTGTCCTTGTTTTATGTAGGAGGAGTGTGAGGATGGGCTTCTAACTGATTTATGAGGAGTTTGTACTAAAATTTTACAGAATCTAAAATGAAAAACTTCTTGAGGACCTTATCTTTCTAACTTACATTAAAAACACACACACACACACACACACACATATATATATAAATATACATATATGTGTAACATATAAAACACATACCATATATATAACACATAACATTAGAGGTCTCTTGCTTAAAGTCTTAGATGTATCATAACAACAAAGAAAATTTAAAACACATTTAATTATATTCCAAATTTTAGTGGAAAGGCTAAAAATCCATAGGGAAATTCTACAAATGCATTGAACTTTCAGTTCTCATTGCCTGTCTTATTAATTAAGGAAAATAAAGGCTACAAACAAGATTAGATCCTCCTGGATAAATACAAGTGGGATGATATTAACTGTAGCAAATATATTAACAAGGCAGGAGAGATAGGCATGAACTGAAGAGCTATGTTTAGCTGTTAATAATCAAATGTTCTAAAAATAATTATTTACAACAATGACCAGATTTTATCTGTTTTTATTTTTTTGTTTGAGAAAACAGGCAACACCTGATTTGGAGCAAGCATTGCTAACATTTTTTAATACAAAACCATTAATCAATCCATTCAGATAGAGAAAATTATTTTGGAATTAAACTAGATATAAGTAAACAGTGCTTTGATGTTTGAGGTGATGAAAATGCTAGTCATCTTTTTGGATCAATACACAATGCATACATGTATTGAAAAATCACACTGTACCCCATAAGTAGGTGCAATTGTCATATGCCAGTCAAAAATCAAATAAACT
>JAHUXG010021177.1:0-24556 GCA_020740815.1 Sciurus niger | reverse complement strand
ACAGAAACTTCTCCAATACCTGGAGATTAAATAATATACTATTATATGATGAATAGATAACAGAAGACATCAGGAGGGAAATAAAAAATTCTTAGAAGTAAATGAGAACAAAGACACATCATATCAAAATCTCTGGGACACTATGAAAGCAGCACTTAGAGGAAGATTTATTTCATGGGGTGCATTCAAAAAAAGAAGTAGAAATCAACAAATAAGCGACTTAACACTACAGCTCAAAGCGCTAGAAAAAGAAGAGCAGACCAACACCAAAAGTAGTAGAAGACAGGAAATAGTTAAAATCAGAGCCGAAATCAACGAAATTGAAACAAAAGAAACAATTAGAAAAATCAACAAAATAAATAGTTGGTTCTTTGAAAAAATAAACAAAATTGATAAGCCCTTAGCCACACTAACAAAGAGAAAAGGGGAGAAAACTCAAATTACTAAAATTCGGAATGAACAAGGAAATATCACAACAGACATGAGTGAAATACAAAGCATAATTAGAAGCTATTTTGAAAATCTATACTCCAACAAAACAGAAAACCTCGAAGACATCAACAAGTTTCTAGAGACATATGAATTACCTAAACTGAATGAGGAGGACATACACAACTTAAATAAATCAATTTCAAGCAATAAAATAGAAGAGGTCATCAAAAGCCTACCAACAAAGAAAAGTCCGGGATCAGATGGGTTCTCAGCTGAGTTCTACAAAACCTTTAAAGAAGAGCTCATTCCAATACTCCTCAAAGTATTCCATGAAATAGAAGAGGAGGGAACCCTCCCAAACTCATTCTATGAAGCCAATATCACCCTGATTCCTAAACCAGACAGAGACACATCGGGGAAAGAAAATTTCATACCAATATCCTTAATGAACATTGACACAAAAATTCTCAACAAAATTTTAGCAAATCGCATACAAAAATATATTAAAAAGATTGCACCATGATCAAGTGGGTTTTATCCCAGGGATGCAAGGTTGGTTCAACATCCGGAAATCAATAAATGTCATTCACCATATCAACAGACTTAAAGTTAAGAATCACATGATTATTTTGATAGATGCAGAAAAAGCATTTGATAAAATAGAGCATCCCTTCATGCTCAAAACACTAGAAAAAATTGGTAGCAGGAACATTCCTTAACATTGTAAAGGCCATCTATGCTAAGCCCATGGCCAATATCATTCTAAATGGTGAAAAACTGAAAGCATTCCCCCTAAAAACTGGAACAAGGCAGGGATGCCCACTTTCACCACTCCTATTCAACATAGTCCTTGAAACTCTAGCCAGAGCAATTAGACAAACCAAAGAAATTAAAGGGATATGAATTGGAAAAGAAGAACTCAAACTATCCCTGTTCGCTGATGACATGATTATATATTTAGAGGAACCTGGAAATTCCACTAGAAAACTTTTAGATCTCATAAGTGAATTCAGTAAAGTAGCAGGTTACAAGATCAATGCTCATAAATCCAATGCATTTTTATACATAAGTGATGAATCTTCAGAAAGTGAAATTAGAAAAACTACCCTATTCACAATAGCATCGAAAAACATAAAATACTTGGGAATCAATCTCACAAAAGAGGTGAAAGATCTCTACAATGAGAACTACAGAACACTAAAGAAAAAAATTAAAGAAAACCTTAGAAGATGGAAAGATCTCCCATGTTCTTGAATAGACAGAATTACTATTGTCAAAATGGCCATACTACCTAAAGTGATATACAGATTCAATGCAATTCCAATTAAAATCCCAATGATGTACCTTACAGAAATAGAGCAAGCAATTATGAAATTCATCTGGAAGAATAAAAAAACCCAGAATAGCTAAAGCAATCCTTGGCAGAAAGAGTGAAGCAGGGGGTATCACAATACCAGATCTTCAACTCTACTACAAAGCAATAGTAACAAAAACAGCATGGTATTGGTACCAAAATAGAAAGGTGGATCAATGGTACAGAATAGGGGACATGGACACAAACCCAAATAAATACAATTTTCTCATACTAGACAAAGGTTCCAACAATATGCAATGGAGAAAAGATGGCCTCTTCAACAAATGGTGCTGGGAAAACTGGAAAACTATATGCAATAGAATGAAATTAAACCCCTATCTCTCACCCTACACAAAACTCAACTCAAAATGGATCAGGACCTCGGAATCAGACCAGAGACCCTGCATCTTATAGAAGAAAAAGTAGGTCCAAATCTTCAACTTGTTGGCTTAGGATCAGACTTCCTTAACAGGAGTCCCATAGCACAAGAAATAAAAGCAAGAATCAACAACTGGGATAGATTCAAACTAAAAAGCTTTCTCTCAGCAAAGGAAACTATCAGAAATGTGAAGAGAGAGCCTACAGAATGGGAGAATATCTTTGCCAATCATACTTCAGATAGAGCGCTAATTTCCAGAATCTATAAAGAACTCAAAAAACTCTACACGAAGAATACAAATAATCCAATTAACAAATGGGCTAAGGAAATGAACAGACACTTCACAGAAGAAGATCTACAAGCAATCAACAGATATATGAAAAAATGTTCAACTTCTCTAGTAATAAGAGAAATGCAAATCAAAACTACCCTGAGATTCCATCTCACCCCAATTAGAATGGCGATTATCAAGAACACAAGCAACAATAGGTGTTGGCGAGGATGTGGGGAAAAAGGTACACTCATACATTGCTGGTGGGGTTGCAAATTAGTGCAGCCACTCTGGAAAGCAGTGTGGAGATTCCTCAGAAAGCTTGGAATGGAACCACCATTTGACCCAGCTATCCCACTCCTTGGCCTATACCCAAAGGACTTAAAATCAGCATACTACAGAGATACAGCCACATCAATGTTCATTGCTGCTCAATTCACCATAGCCAGATTGTGGAACCAACCTAGATGTCCTTCAATTGATGAATGGATAAAGAAACTGTGGCATATATATATACAATGAAATATTACTCCACCATAAAGAATGATAAAATTATGGCATTTGCAGGCAAATGGATGAAATTGGAGAATATCATGCTAAGTGAGATAAGCCAATCTCAAAAACTAAAGGATTAATGATCTCGTTGATAAGGGGATGATGACATATAATGGGGGGTGGGAGGGGTTAGCGTTAGGGTTAGGGTTAGGGTTAGGGTTAAGGAGGGGGACAAGAATGGAGGAAGGAAGGACTGTATAGAGGGAAAAGAGGGGTGGGAGGGGTGGGGGAAGGAAAAAAATAACAGAATGAATCAAACAACATTACCCTATGTAAATTTTATGATTACACAAATGGTATGCCTTTACTCCATGTACAAACAGAGAAACAACATGTATCCCATTTGTTTGCAATAAAAAAAAGGTAAAAAAAAAAATAACAATCTCTGAACACATCAGAGGCACACATGACCAACCAGAAGGCCCCAGCATGTGTCCTGAGCCCAGTGCATGTCCAGCATCTGGTGGTCACACATTCCCAGGACCCTCAAGAGGCATGGCATCATTTCCATTTTCTAGGTGGAGAAAACTAAGGCAGAAAGAAGTCACGGTCACTCAGGGAGCTGCTATGGCCTCAGTGGTGCAGACTCGCTTGAGGACACGGGCCGCAAGGAGCACAGCCAGGCCAGAAGTGAGCATCTGGCCCCAGGCCTGTGCTCCTGCTACGAGTCCACAGAGACTGCTCGCCTGTCCTTATCAGCCAAAGCCCCAAGTGTGCCAGGCGCCAGGAGCATGTCAAGGGGGGGTTAGTCACTAGGCTGGTCCCCAGGGACCTGGGCCTGGTGGAAAGTTGCCAGTTAGGCTGGAGCCCTGCTCCGTTGCAGACACACAAGAGACCTAGGTCCCATAGACCAGGTCTAGGGTGGAGGGCTCTTAACCTTTGCTGGCCACCCACGTCCTTGTCCTCATTCTGCAACACTGACTCTGGGTGGATGGAAAGCTCCCTGGTAACGGGCATGGCAGGCAAGCCACAGTGGTCTTGTGTCCTGTCCCTGTCCCCCTTTCCTTAGATCCCCATGTGGCTGAGGACCTGGCTGGGGCAGGCTGGGGAGATGTGTCATGGGGACACCTAGTCAAACCCACCCCTCCATCCCAGCAGGGGCTTCTGTCATCCCCGCTCCCATCATGGCTCCAGGGCTGCTTCTGCAGGGGCCTTCAACACCTGGTGTTGCACCCACGCTCTCAGCTCTGGTGGCCCTCGCACCCTTGGGTAACCTCTGAACTTCTCACTTGGGATGAGGTGGTGCCCGAGCAGACCCCTGCCCTTTTGCTTCGCCGTCTCACATTCTCTCCTCATGGTGAGGACCTTGGGGTTCTTCCTCGAGGCTCTGTAGGGGAGGGGGCGTGTGCCTACCTTGGGCCTCTGCACCTTCTCTGCCCGTGATGGCGCCTTGCCACTCAGTCCTCAGCTGGCGCTGCCTCCCTGGAAGGCCTCCCTGGCCATCCCACTGCTCCACCTCTGCCCTGCCAGCCACTTGGTCATGTACGATCACTGCCTGAGTGGTGCCTTTCACCATCCTGTTTTCTCTTCCATTAGGAGAGGCCCCTCGAAGATGGTGGGGGCTCCTATGCTGCTGCGGCCACAGACCCTGGGGCTGCCTGGCTCTCAGAAGACCTCGCACCTTCACTTCATCATCAGGTGAGGACTGGTGTTCTCCCAAAGCATCAGGTCCCTGTCGACTGCACATCACCTCTTCTAGCCACGTGCTGTGGTGTGGCAGGGTCACATTTGGGGGAAGGTGATCCAGATGCTGTGCTGAGGAGGACACTCTACTATGTATGTGACCCAAAAGTTGCTAGAAGGAGCATCACCAAGACCTTGCAGGTCCTTCCAGAGACCCGTATGTATTTATTTCCTCCATTGCAGTGAAGAAATCACAGCAGGAACAAAGGGGCCACTCGGGCTTCACCAAGGGCCCAGCGTGTGGACTGCAATTCTGAGAACTGTGCCTGTCTGGTGGCAGACAGGACGTGGCCCATGTGGCAGCCCTGGCCAGGTGTGCACAGACTGTGGCAGGGCTGCGGGGCCACTGATAGACCCTTTGAGGTGTCCCCTCCCCTGGTCCTGCCACCTCTCCCTGGGAATAGCGCCTGAGGCTTCACTCCCCCATCACCCACTGTTCCTGCCAGCCAGGGCCATGGGCAAGGTCAGCTGATTGCAGAGGACAGCATTCAGCTTCCCTCAGCAACCCTTTCTCGGTTCCCTGCCATGCAAGTGTGACCCTCTCATTGTCTATATGAGGAATCCCAGGGGTGAGCAGTTGAATGGCATTTCTGAATCAGAGCTGGGCCATGTCCCAGACAGACTGAGAGGCTCTGGCAGAAGGAACCTGGCACTGGAAGACAGAGCCTCCTGGCCGGTCTGTCCAGAGCCAGCTGGTGACCCTGGGGCAAGGCAGTTCCCAATCAAGAGAAAGATGGCTGGGTGCAGTGGCACACACCCATAATCCCAGCAAATCACAGGATGCGAGGCAGGCAAGTCAAAAGTTCAAGACTAGCCTCAGCAACTTAGCGAGGCCCTAAGCAACTTGGAGAGAGAGACCCAACCTTAAAATAAAATGGGCTGGCAATGTAGCTCAGCTCCCTGGTAGAGAGACCCTGGTTCACTCCCCAGTCTGAGGATGAGAGAGAGTGCAGTGTGTGGAAGGACGTGGGCTGTGCAGGAGCAGTGGGAGGCTGGCCCTGTCCAAGGTGGAGGCCCCAAGGCTGCAGGGAAGATGGAAGTGAGTCAAGAGAAACAGGGCAGGGGTGTGTGGGGTACAAGCCAACGGCACGAGCAGCCAGGGGAGCTTGTCTGAGATGCCCCCCTCCCTAGCCCAGCACTTCTGCATCTGCAGCTCTGGGGTTGCAGCAAGGCCACAACTGAGTGCCAGCCTCCAGGACAAGGCAACTGCTTCACCAGGATGGGCAGGGGACACACGGGCCCAGCTGACCAGCCCTTTTCCTTGAGAAGCAGCCTGCAGCCCAGCTTCCATGACAAGAGATCGCAGAATGCCACCAAGAGTCACACATTTTAAACACAGTGTCACCAAACACAAGGGTGCTGCATGCCATCTTCATGCCTGAGTTCGATTCTGATTTGGTCTTAAGAGACCCAAAGGGCTGGTCCATTTCCAGCAGGAGGACTTCCCTCACCTCCCTGTGCTGGTTACTCCCTTGGGGTGGGCAGTGGGCCTTTCTGACCTTGGCTCTGGGTGTCTGCATGTGCCAGTGCCCGCAAGGGTTTGTCCTCATATACTGTGGCTTCTCAGGGGTTCTAATCCCATGAGGACACAAGACCCCTGGCACTGAGACTTTCTGCATGACGATCACCCAGCTGCAGACACCTTCCTGGCTGGGCCTGCGCTAATGACCCCTCCCAGCAGGGACTGTGATGCAGCATGGTCTGGGGACTGTGGATCCTGCATGTGTCTGGCAAATACCCCAGAGCAAGCTCTGTGCTGGCAAAGAACAGTGGAAGGGACCTGCAGGGACCTGCAGTGGGTGCTGAGAGCCAGTGGCCTCCATGTCCCCCTCCTGGGTTCCGAGCATTTCCACTGTGCAGACGCTTTTGTAAAGGTCACGTGTACATGCTGCTGTTCCACTGGCCACATAATCTTTACTATTTAAAAATCAGAAGATTAAAGGATGAGAGGAAAACACAACGGAAATGGCATTCTAATACTCCTCCTGCCCCATGACTCCACCCAGGCCCTTTTCCGAGCTGCCTTCTGGCTATCTAGGGCTCCTGTTGACCAGGAATCATGCCGGGCATATCCAAGCATGGTCTCCTACTGTCCCTAGCCATCAGGTGGTGGACTGTGGGCCCATTTTGTGCACAGGAAAGCCAAGGTGTAGGCTGCCTAATGGATCTGCTGAAAGGTGCAGGTAGTGAGCCCCGACTCGCAGCCAGACCTGGTGCTATCCAAGGCCTGTGTTGGGGGTAGAGCCCAGCACCAGTGGAGGATCCAAGAGGTGTCAAAGCCCGAGCACCATCCACCAAAGTGGAGTGCAGCCCTTGGGTGAAAAACTTCACATAAAGTGGGTTTTAAAAAAAAAAAACGCGTTTAAATCAGTGCCCTTTCAACCCTCCCTGCAGGATGCTAATGGACTGCCCTGGGACCCAGCAGCCTGGATGCTGTCTGCTCAGTGTGCATCCCTGCTGCAGACCCATCAGGGCCTTGGCCGTGAGCAGCGTGGAGGTTCACCTGGGGATGGAGCAGACACAGTGTTCCTCAAACTCCTCTGGCCACAGCCCCCCTGCCCAAACAAGAAAACCCATCAGCACCTCTCAGGGCACTGCTGGGGGGACAGGGGAGGGAGGAGGAAGTAAGGTGGCCACTGTGGCAGGCAGGCAGGGCACGTGGAGGTGACAGGCCTCGGTCTCTAACCTGCCAGGCGCTGCACAGTGGGCAGCTTTTGCAGGGAGCCTGGTTCTGACAGGGAGGCGAGTCGCTGAAGCCCCGAAACCATGGAGTCTGCAGGCGGCTGCACTTGCTGCCACCTTCCTGAGGCCAATTTTCAATCACCTGCAAAGTGGGAATCGTCACCTCACTGCGCATGGCCTCTGGTCCCTGGCACCTGTCAGAAGCCACGTTAGTGGGCACTTGTTACAAATGCCCTTGACCCCAAGAAGATGCCCCAGTGCCGAGCAAGCGACACCTCCCAGGTCCTTCTGGAGTGAGCTGAGAAGGAGCAGCCTGGGCACAGGAGACCCCTCCTGGTGGGTCCCAGGGGCCCCAGCAAGGAGCAAGATAGATGGGGGACCCAGGCTCAAGGGACCAGCCTGACGAGGCGATTTCCAATCTGTGGCAGAGGAACAATTCTCTGTCTCACATGCTTGTCTGACTAGTTTGCAAGACAATGAGAGGAAACTGTCCCCAGAAGGCACACCCTGGCCTGACCCAGGGCTGAGCCAGGCCTGGGAACAGCTTCCACTCCCTTCCGGCGAGGGGCGCACATGCCGGTGGGTCCCACCTCCGTGGAGTGAGTTGATGAGACCCACAGAGATGCCCTGCCTGCTGCTGCACGTAGGGCTGATCCCATTACAAGAAAATAAAGTGGATAATTCAGGCTGATGAAATCGTCACGAGAGTGTGGCCAGGCAGAGGTGGACCCTGAGACCCGACTGAGCACCCTTTGGGATCATTGTCCACTGCCAATATTTGGGAGAAAGAAGGAAAAAAATCAAAAGAAAGGTGGAGAAAAAACCAGCTCAGGAATTCTTCTGTGGCACGCCTTGCTGTTTGTTCTCCTCTCCACTGTGCCCGGCCTCGCCAGGACAATTCCAGGAACCACAAACATCCTGAGGTCACCAGCCATGGCAGTGATGACTTGCTCTCCCATGCCCCGCCTTGCTCTGCCCATCTCCTGTCTCTGCTGTTCCTAGAAGGACCATGGAGGCTGAGCCTCTGGCCCCTGGGACTGTTTCACATCCCCCCAAATCCAGAAACCCCTGACACCAATTAGACTACGCCTGGGGTTGCCACTATGAAGTGGGGGTCCCAGGAATGTGGAGTCACATGTGGGGTGGCAGAGGAAATGGGGTGAGCTCCCCCACAACAGCAGGTGGCTGCACCCACTCTCCAGCTGGCCTGGCAGCAGGACACACCACCACCTCAGGACTGGCTCAGGATGCTGGCTCAGGAGGCTGGCTCAGGAGGGCCACTCTATCTCGAGGGACTTGCGAGCTCTGCTGGGTTCCCATTCCCACTCCGTGCAATATGCACACAGAAAGGGCTGCATCCATCTCACATCTTTGGGACCCATTTCAATGCTCAGAACCTGAATGAGGGCCTCACCTCACTGTGGATGCCAAGCCACTCCACATTGCCTTGCACTGTTCTCCTGAATGAGGCGTGTCCGTCCTAATGCCAACAAGGGGCGTGAATCTACCAACAACCTCCATCTTCCCTTCAGGTGGAGGAGTCCAGAGGATGGACAGAGGAAGGGATAGAAGTGCCATCTCAAAGGCCGAGAGTGCTCAGGGAGCACATGGGTTATTGCAGGTTTTCTTTTCCTGGCACTGGGGTTGAACCCAGTGGGGCTCCCCCACTGATCCACACCCCAGCACCTTTGAGTTTTATTTAGAGACAGGGTCTCAGTTGCTTAGGACCTCGCTAATTTGCTGAGGCTGGCTTTGAACTTGCAATCCTCCTGCCTCAGCCTCCTGAGTCACTGGGGTCACAGGTGTGCATTGCAGGACCTCGAGGGACACACGTGGGCAGGCAGAGTCCTGGCAACTGGAGAGCAGAAAATTTTTCATGGGAGCACCAAGCAGCAATCTGGTCACGGACACCACGTTTGCTTCCTAATCAGGAGGAAGGCACCCTGGGGAGCCTGGGGAGTTCCACAGGAGTGGGTGCCTGCTGAGGCGCTGTGGCCCTCTCTGCAGCAGCACCAAATGATGCACCCCAGTGCCCAGACGAGTCTGCAGGTATCCTGAGAGCACCCTGTACGGGGACCCTCCAGGGACTGCTGAGTGGCTCTGGGAGCTACTAGTGGGTTCAGGAACCCACTGGAACTTGAGCCAGTACCACAGTGGGGGCTGGAACAGAAACCTGGAGAGTAGGTGTGGGGCAAGGCCAGTCGTGCTGCCACCTCCTGAGCTCCAGTTGCCACAGGTGTGGTCACCGCCTCCCCTGGGCCGGAGGAGCCTGTAAGGAAGGGAAGAGCACCCACATGGGGCCTGCAGGGAAGCCCGGAGCTGCCCACTCCTACTTCACAAGCCTGGGCACTTATTCCTGCTCCAGGAGCAGCAGAGCAGGGTCGACAGTGACAAGCAGTGGAAAGCTCCAAGACATGGTGACCAGTGCCACCCTGAGACCAGGACACACGCTCCTCCACAAGGGTGAGGCTGCCACCAGTGCTGGCTTTGCAACTGCTCAACTCTGCCAGGTGGCAGGACAGTGGCCAGCACCAGGGTGATGAACAGCAGTGGTCCTGTGCCAGGAAAACTCGATTTGTAGAAACAAGTGGTCGGCCATGAACCTTAGACTGCTGACCACTAAACCAGACTCCTGGTATCAAGGTGACTGGGAAGCCCAGGGTCCAGGGTCACTGTACGGGGACAGATCTCAGCATGCCCACCCACATGCCCATGCCCACCCACATGCCCATGCTACAGCCTGGGTGCTGTTTCCCTCGGCAGCAGGATGGGCACTGTGTGCTTCAGGTGCATCCCCACTGAAAGGTTGCTGTTTTCCTCAGGGATGGAGGCTTGATGGCGGAAGGTGTCAAAGTCACTCAGGGGAGAACCTGTCCTTCAGTGGTGGGAGATGAGACAGAGTGTGACCACAGGGCTGTGTGCACCCAGGGCCAGGGCCACACCCCTCACCCTGACCAGGAAGCCTGCCAATGAGGCCTGCACATGGAGGCCATGCATGGCTGTCATCATGAGGGGAGCTGGGCAGCAGGGAGGGTGCATCCCAGCGCCCACACAGGGGACACGCACCTACACCATCTGCTTTGTGCTCCTCCCCAGTGCCTCCCTACTCGCTTCCACCCTAGGTTCTGTACTGCGTATTTACAGTCTGTCTCCTCTGGACTACCAAATGGCCAGCATCCCAAACAGAGCCAACAGCGCCTGGCACACAGCAGGTGCACAGTGACGAACATCTGTCAGCAGGGACGGATGGGTTCCGTCTCTGCCTGGCTTTTGTTCCTGGCCCTCTCAGGCCCAGGTCCTCAATACCAGACACAGTTGTGGGATGTGGGAGGGGCACCTGCCTAGTGCCTGTGCCCTTCATGGGGCACTGGGTGCACTGCCTGGGTCCTTGGGGCCCAGAGCCACCCTGTGGGGACATCACGGGAGGTCTCCTCCAAGGTTGGGCTGTGTCCTGTCTGTCAGCTGGTGAAGTTCCCTGGCTTCCCACTTTGTGCCTTTCTGAGTGAGTAACTGCATCGTGCCCTTGAACTCACTCCGCAGTGGAGCCAGAGCTGCCAGTCACTGGTAAGCTGCCAGTCGAGCTTCCCGGGTGGTGGAGATGAAGACAGATGCAGAGGCGGCTTCTGAAGGGCTCAAGCTTCTCCAGGCTTCTTCCAACAGATGCCATTAGGAGGAGCACTCCAGACCCACTTTGAGACCCCCACCCCATCACATGAGCCCCCAACAGCCACCTGGCTCTACCCATGGCTGGGAAAGGCTCACAGCCTCTGCATCCTGGTGGAAAGACCCAGGACTGAGGTGGCAGCTCAGAGGTGGTCACTTTTCCAGTCCCATGGGGTGCAGCCTGGGGTGCATCTCCATAACTGGGAGGCCTCAAGCCCTGAGCTTCCAGAGAGCACTGGCCTACTGTTGACCCAGAAATCAAGGGGCACTGGAGGGAAGGCCCGGAGGCTCTACCGGGTGCTTGGGAGGCAGCCAGTGGGCAAAGGTGATTCATGCCGCCGAGCCTGCCAACAGCAGTGTGCACAGGCAGCCCACCCCAGCGGGGACAAGTGTTATTTTCAAAAGTCTGGGAAAGAAAACAACAATATAAAACCAGAACTTGGGTTGGCTGGTGCATTTCAAGGCACCAGGAAAGGCTGAGATGGATTTGGAGGATGGGCCATTTGTTGGGGACCAGACCAAGCAACATAGGACTCAATTCAACTGCGCCAGGGGAAGAGGGGCCCAACCTGGATGGTCTCGGCAACTGAGAGCCAGGGCTCCTCTGCCTAGGCCTGTGGCCATCTGCGTCATGGGGCAGGGAAGTGGACCTGGGACCTCGGGGCTGCAGCAGGGGGTGAGAGTGCCAGCAGGACAACCAGGGTGGGACCGCCACTGTCCCCAGGCCAGTCAGTTCCAGGGCACCACTTGCACAGCTGTACGGGAGGAAATGGTGGTGGCTCTCGGGGGCGCTGAGTCCTGGCAATGTGCTGTCCATGTCCATGAGTGCTGGGTGGCAACTCCCATTCCACACGAGGAGAGAGAAGGAAGAGCTGATTCTTTCAGACCCGAGTCAGCAAACTGTGGCCACGTCTGACCCACTGAAGACTCTGGGTACATGAACTTTACTGGAGCCTCATCTGTCTGTGACTGCTTTGAGCTGCGGTGGCAGAGCTTCTGACCACCAAGCCCAGCGCTTGCTCTCGGCTCCTGCAAGAATTGTCCACTGGCTCTAACTCACCTCCACCCTGACTGCGCCTGGCACCCACCCTGCCTTCCCACATACTGCGTCCTGGCCTGCCCCCTGTAAACCAGCGTCTCTTCTTCCTCGCCCCATGGTGGTTTGCTCTCCTTCATCAGGGGCTCACGGTGCACAATGGAGAGTCAGTGCTTAGGGAAGCCCGTAACAAGCCTCCTCAGGCCTCTCGGCCTCACCCTCCCAGGGCACCGTTTACCAGAGGGTCTTAATGAGCACGTGGCTGGGGCTGAAGCTGGCACTGCCCACAGCACTCCCCAGCTGGCTTTTCTCCACAGTGAAGGGGAGAGGGACAGAGCCCTGACCTTGCCCTTTGAGTGTCCAGGCAGGGCTTGGAACAAGGGGCCTTTTCCTGGCCATGCTCTCACACACCCGCCCTGGGGGGATGCCCTCCAGGAAACTGCTCTCCAGAGTGACCAAGTGAAAAGAAAACAAAAGCCAGGCGCCAGAAAGTCGCCAAGGGGTGCGTGGGGGCAGGGACAATTCAGGAGGGGCCTCGCCCACTGTGTGAGGACACGCTTGCATCTGTGTGCAGCACTGAGGGCCAGCACCACATGCTGCCCTCTGGCCACCTTGGGCTCTGGCCTGGGCACAGAGTCATGAGAGGTCAGCTCCCGTCCCACCAGTGCTCTGCCCTCCTGATGCAGTTCGCTCAGTCCAGAGCAGGACAGGGTAGAGCATGCCTCAGGGCACTTCTGGGCTGAGAACCAGGGCACAGGCTGGGGACCCTCTGGGTGGCATCTGGGCATTCCTCAGACGTCACCCACAGTGGTCCCACTATGTGGGACCTCACCCTGCCCTGCTCTCCTTGCACCCTGGGTCACCTACCAGGAAGCAGCCTGAGTCCAAATGTCCCCTCAGGCTCTGGTCCCAGAGAACCCAGTCAGAGGGCCCTCAATACTTGCTCCATGCCCCCCTGCTTTGGCACTAGTTCACCACTTCTTTGAAAACCCACCTATCTTAGAGCATTTTTAAAGAGGAAAAGGCCCATGGAATCCCCAAACACTGCCCCTTCCACCAGGGTTGGAGGGCTAGTTTGTTTTTTCCTTCTATGGGAGCATGGTGAGAAGTCAGGGTCCTGCCTGATCCGAGAACCACAGGCCCTGGAACCACCTCCTGCCCTTCTTCCTTAGGATGCCAGGGGGCCCAGGCCACACCCGGCATGCCAGCCAGGAGCTCTGCCTGGCCTAAGTTTTCTGGCATGAATCCTGAGCCCCACACACACACGATGGCATTTGCCGAGCACCCTGCTCCCCGGGCAGTGCGACGTGGCACCAACCACAGGGAAGGTTGGAGGCTGAGTGGAGAGACTGGGTACTACCTCCCAGTGACCTCCTGCTCTGGGGTTCCTGACAGTCCCTCTGTGATGACAGCAGCTCTGGCACCTACCCCACTGCCCCCATCCCTTCCCTCAGGTCCCAAGGATAGTGACAAAGGCTACTAGATTAAGTACAAGAGGCCCTACTAAGAATGGCCGTCTGATGGAGGACAAGAGTTCCACAGGGAGGGCTGATGCTGCATGGGACCCTGTGTCTGCTTGGCCTCTGGGTGCCCGGGTATGTCTTTGAGGCTCGCCCTGCCCACGCCCATACGGATTCCACCCACCAGGGCATCTGGCACCCCAGCCGAGGCCCCCTTGGTTGGAAGGCTCCTCTGCACCCTCACTGGGAGCACCCTGCCACCTGAGGCCCTCCTCACAAGGCCCCGTGCCCAGGGGAGCAGGAGGACACAGCGGCTGCAGCCACACTCACCCAGGGATGGTCACTGACATGGTCCCCCTCCTGGCCTCTGCTGGTGTCAGGTTAAAGGTGCATCCCGGGTCGCCCTCCCCACCCGCCATGGCCCAGCGATCCCATATTGAGCCCGTGCCCTGTGACTATGTTCCTGTCCTCACTTGTATGCCAGTGCTGTGACAGAAGGGCCACCAACACATCCTCCGGGGCCCTGCCATGGGCTCAGGAGTCAAGAAATGAACGAAAGAGGATGAAATCCAGGACTGCAGTAAGAGGGGCCACTCTGCCTTGCAAAGCTCTGCCATCCTCCAGTGTCACTGGGTCTGTGTGTGCCAGCGGGCTGCAGACCTGTCCACTTGCACACCCCTATCACACGCCGATCACCGGCCCTGATCTGCCTCGTCACACAAGGCTGGTGCCCAGGGGCCATGACGGCCTGTGGAGGCAGAAGGGCTCCTGAGGGTGCCTGTCCAGATCCTTGATCCCGATAATGACTTCTCTTAAGCAAGGTCCCACAGGGCCGCAGCAGCAGGGCGAGTGACTGAAATCCAGGCAGGGACAGTTGCCACGATATGGCCCTCATGGTGCTTCAGCCCCAGAGCTCTGCTACCTTGGAAAAAATGAACGCTGTCATGGGAAGGGACATGACATGGAAAGAGCGTCATGTGGCCTGATGTCCCCACCTCCAGAAAAAAATGATTATGTTCCTGTGGCCAGAGGAGTACCCAGTTAAGGATGGGGAAGAGCAAGCCCCAGGTGGGAAAGCCTGCCTTGCCGACTCTGGGAGGGAAACAGGTGGATCAGAGAAGACATCCACTGGGAACCCGGCCTTCCTCTGGCCACCAGGTCCTTTTCTTGAAGGGACAGTCTGCGAGAGCCTGTGGCTGGCACCCCCCACCCCAGCCCTGCTTGGAGGAAGATAGACAGGATGGAAAATGCTGTGCCCACTGCTCAAATGGTTCAGGGTGGTGTGGGCGGGGAAGGGAGCCCTGGCCATGACCCCGGAGCCCTGGGTGAGAGGCAGTGGCTTCTCCAGGTTAGGGAGAGACTGTGACCCCACCAAGCACTGCAGTCCTGCCCCACCAGCTCCTGGGGGCATCTGGAGGTGAGCGGGCTCCTCAGGAGGTCGACTGTCCTGTGCAGCACCATGTGCGGTCACGCTACCTGCTAGGAGGCACATGGCTGGCACGTCCTGTGTCACTCTGAGCGGCTGGTCCCTCCTACTCGAGCCTCCATCTCAGAACCCTTCAGGCCTCAACTGGTCTGGCACAGACTCCCGGTGGCCTCTGTCCTCTGGGAGCCACATCTCAGATCCACTGGGGAACCCACTCTCCCATCTCAGGGAACAGGGCTGGCAGGTGGCAGGAGCAGCCAGTGCGAGCCTCCTCCAGGGGCCTCCAGGACACGCCCAGCTCTCCACGCCCACCTGGTGTTCAGAGCTTCCATCTGAAACCTGGCCCTGGGCCCTGACCTGGAGCAGGTCACTGACCCCAAAGGTCCTGGCCACTCCACGGGGGTGCAGGGTGGGCAGACAGCAGAATACCCCAATTCCTGCTAACTCTGTTCCGGCAGCACTCTTCCTCCTCAGAGGTAAAGAACTGGTGCCTTATAAAGGAGCTCCAGGTGCATCTAGAAGGAGTCTCAGGATGAAGGTCTGCAGTGGCTGATCAGCACCCCAGGGATGAGAAGGCACTGGGCTGGGAACTGCGGAGGCAGCAGGGAGGGGAGGTCTGATGCTGGGTGGGTGCCAGGAGCATGTCGGGGTACCTGGGCCCCCCGGGACTCTGACCAGGCCCCCAACCCTCTGACATTCTCAGGAGAAGCACGTGCCTCCTGTCAATGCAGCTCCCGGAGGAACTTCAGACACCCCCACCTCCCCAGAGACAGCCTGGGACCACACTAAGGGTCCCAACACGGGGGTCCAAGACCCACCACACTCTTGCCTGAGACCCCTGGGGGGCCACACACTGTACCAAAGCAGTGCTCTTAGTCACTGGGCAGGGAGTCAGGTGGAACATGAAGTCCTTGAAAAACGTTAAGCCTAAATATTTTTTTGGAAAAGGCAAAAAGAAATGGGGGGAGGGAGGGGGAGGAAGAGTGAGCAAGAACTTCGTGGGTAAGAAATGCCACAGGCAAGGCATCCTTGCTGAAGAAGACGCTGCCCAGAAACCCAGAGACCTCAAGGAGTCACTGAGGCTGCTGAAGTAACCCATGGTGGAAGGATGTGACCAAATGACCCTTGTGTTCTGGCCAAGGGAGCATAGAGGTGGTGGCCAGCCCTTGTGGGAAGCAGGACAGGGTGGCTGTCCAGCTCAGGCAACGCCCCCAGGAGAGTGGTCCACACAGGGCGGGTAGCTGGCCAGGCCTAACCAGCTGAGCTGCCACAGGAGAGGGAGCAAAAAGCTCCCTCAGAACCTGGTCCCTGTGTCTGTGGGGTCCAGGCCACCACCTCACTGTCCAGGGCTCACCTGGGCACAGCCACACCTCTTGGCTCTCCCAACAGATACACAAGGCAGGTGCAAGTTTGCCCAAGGTCAAGATTAGGAGAGTTGCAGAGCCACCCTCCAAACAGCCTGCCTGGTCCTGACCTCAAGTCCTTGACCAAAGATGGTGCTGGGTGGAGCTAGCAGGCATCAGCGCTCCCACTTCACCCCCGAGGAGATAAAGCACATCCAGGTGGGTAAGAGCCAGGGCTGTGCCTGACAGGGCTGAGTGGGGATTTGAACCCAGGGCTGTCTGGTCTGAGTCTCTGCCCTCCCCAGGATGCCATCCTGCTGTCTACAGGTCAGATGTGGGAACCCACATGTCACTGCTCTGGGTGGCTCTGGTCCAGCTGGGTCCTGAGCGCACCTGGCCAGTGCTCATCAAAGCAGCTATTCTAGAACTCTCCCTCCTCTCCCTTATACGAGGAGAACCTGAGTCCACATGAGGTGGTACGAGACGTGGGACTGGAGCGAGCCCCGCAGAAGTTCTCCAGGTGGGCACGAGCTCCCTGACACCATGCAGGCTCTGATAGAACACAGAGGCAGGCCTGGGACTGCTGCCATGAGGGACTCTGGAAGCCATCGCACAGTGGGAGACTAACTCGGTGTGAGGTTGTGGAGGCTCTGGTCTGTGACTGGGCGGACCCGTTGCTTTTGGGTGACGTGTGAGGTGGACAGAGTCAGTTGTCCCACAGGGAGATGAGAGAGACCAGGGTCCCACTGTCCCCTCGGAGGGGACGATGCCCACAGCCTAAGACCTCCCATGAGGACCTGCCTCTTTGAGTTCCCGTCACCTCGCTACGCTGAGGCCTGGGGACCAGACTTTAACACAAGAACATTTGGGGACACAATGGATCCGAGGCACAGGACTCATTTTTATTGCACACCTACTAGGTGCTGACACGGTGCTGGGTCGAGATGGTGAAGAGGACAAACAGGTCACCCCTCTTGGTGGAACCTGCAGCCTGGTGTTTTGCGTTGGCAGCTCATGTTTTCACAGAGGCGGTGTGGAAGGGAAGCAGGCGAGCCCAGAAGTCCACTGCCAGCGGTGGACAGTCTGCAGCTAGGACGTGTGCTCGCCAGGCTGAGCCATGGGGACAGGACACTCCTGCAGGGATAGATGACAAACATGGGGTGCGGGCCCCCCTGAGCAATGCTGGGCTGCAACTGGAGGAAGCAGCAGAACTCAGGGCTTGAACACAGAGAAACATTCACCATGTGTTTGCCTGTGTTTGTCCACAGACATGCACATACTGCACACGTGTGCACACAGGGACTTGTCTCCCCTGGGGTTGTCTGTGAAGAGGGTCTGGTTCTCAACAAGGGCGATTTTGCCCCTGTCCCCTCTCCAGCCCTCAGAACACCTGGCATGTTTTTGGTCATCAGGACTCGGTAAGAGGTGCCAGTGACATTCGGGGGACAGAGGCCAGGCCTGTTGCACCATATTCTACCACATGAAGGATAGTTCTGCCACCAAACACCACTGGGCCCACACAGGCACCAAGACCTGGCACCCAGCACCCTGGCAGCAGGTCTCTTCCGACTGGAAGAATGAACTCAAGGAAGTGCTTTAAAAAGGACAATGACGGTGCCCAACCAGAGACACAGTGGACCTTGAAGGCTCCACACGCCAGATGGGAGGACTGCAGTCATGACACACATGCACTATGAGGGTTCATAACCCACTGAATAAGATAACCCGAGTCCACACTGAGAAGTAAGAAAACAAATGCTGTGTGCGTGTGCGTGTGCATATGTGTGTGCCCAGGCAGCAGGTGTGTGGCATGGAGAACAGCCCCTCCTAGGAGCAGAGCAGAAGCTCGGCAGTGAGGGGGACCATGGAACAACCATTGCCCTCAACAGACAGCCTGGTGATGCGGGATTCGGGCAAGAACCACGAGTGGCTGCTCACACTGAGGAAGTGGCCCAGGCAGGCAGGGAGGTCTCCAGAGTCTCAAAATGCTCTCCTAGAGGGTCCCTAATTGCAAGATGAGGGATAGCAACTTAGTGGAGAAACCTGCCCTGCACGGCTCATGGGAAGATGGAAGACAACACCATCAGCAGCGGGGAAGCCAGCGTGTGGCCCAAGAGTCACCACCTACCGAGAGCAGGAGACTGTGGACGAGGCAGCAGCCAGCACTTCTCGAGTGCATCAGGGTCACTACACAGAAATACCAGCTGAGGTTTCCAGAACACAAGGGCACCACATAGACAGGAGGAGACACCTGGTGGGATTTGCCTCTTGTTTTCTAAAGACATTATCTGGATGATGGGAAAATTCTGAGTAAGGTCCGCAGGTGAGATGATAATACTGGCTTGAAACCACTGGGTTTTTGAGATGGAACTGTGGGTTGAAAAAAGTCTTGTTTGTCTCAGGCCAGGCACAACCACCACGCTCCTCTGATGGAGGCCCACGGCCACCTGAGAGACCCCATAGGGTGGCATTGACCCCGGGTCCCAAGGTGAGGGACTCTGGTGTGCTCATCTGTCATTTGGATTGTGTTTCACTAGTCCTGACTGGTTTTGAAGGGAGTTCCACTTCCATTGCTGCCTTCTCTTTCTGAGCAAGCCGAATCTGCAGCAGGAGTTTTCTGCGTTTCTTCCTTGACAGAGTAATATTGGCATGTGCACTGGATGCCCGTTTCTTGAGGTGATGCCGTGTGATCAGCCCTTCGTCTATCACAGCCCTGATGCCTCAGTTGCTTCTCACCATTCAACTCCTGCCGGTGCTTGAATGGCTTCTTCTTCAGTTCTGTTTGGGGCCAGTTAATTTTCCCCTTGGACCCCCATGGGTGCCTCCCCTCGCTCCTCTGTGGTCCTCTTGGAGATACTGTCTTTATAATGGCAGCCAAGTCAAAATGAGGTCACTCAGGCCAGCCCTAGTCCAACCTGACTGGTGGGTGTATTCATGAGAAGAAATAGGGATTCTAGACACATTGTGAGGGAAGACACATGTAGGCAGCCATCTGCAAGCCAAAGACACCAACCCTGACCATGACACCATGTCAGGCTTGAGCCCTCCAGAACTGACAGGAAATGAATCTGTGCTGTGCAAGCCTGCCATTCTGCAGCACTCTGCTACAGCAGCCCCAGGAAGCTGAACCAGCAGGGCAGCCTCCAGAACAGCCTCCATGATGCTTCCTCCCAGGCATGAGCCCATATGCACAGAGAAACAGGACCAATAGAATATGTATGTGTAAATATTAACAGATTTATTCTAAGGAAGTGCACAGGCAGGCAACAGGCTGGAGACTCAAGCAGGAGCAAACACAGAATTTCCTCCTCTCGGGAAAACTGAGTTTGGCTCTTGAGGCTGGGACTGATTGGATGAGGCCCACCCACATTATCAAAGCTCTTCTCCTTTACTTAAAGTCTGCTGACTGCAAGTGTTAACCATGCCTGTAGGTTTTTCTTTTTTTCCCCAGAGAAACACATGGATTTAAATCCCTTGTAGTCACTGGGTGCTACAGGCTGGCCCTATTAGCAGCATACTGATCCCCACCTCAGGAGTGTGGGCTGCACCTGACACCCCATTTCTAGTAAGAAAATAGAGCAAAAGTGATGGACTGTTACTTCCAAAATTAGGTCATAAAAAGACTGTGGCTCTGCCTGACCCAAGTCTCTCTCCTCTGTCATATTAGAGCTGGTTGGGTCTGTGGAAAGGCCCATGGGGCAGGAACTGAGGGAGGCCTCTGGCCACCAGCCAGCAAGAGCTGAATCCTGTCAACAACCACATGAGCAAGCTTGGCAGTGGATCCTCCCTCAGGTCAGCCTGGAGATGACTCCAACCCCACCAACATCTTGACTGCGACCTGTGAGAACCAGTAAGCCAAAGGACCTAGCTGAACTACACCCAGTTCCTGACTCCCAGAAACTCTGAGAAAATAGCATAGTTTCCAACTGCTCAGGGGATGGAAAAATTGTCAGGTGGCACAGGTAACTGATCTGCCATCCAAGACCCTCTGCATTCTGCTCTGGCTGGCCTGAGCTGCTGGAGATTTGAGGAGGCAAATCTCCTACTTCCTGTGCTTCTAGTGGCTACTGTCTACCTGGATTACTCACCTGCTTCATCCCAGTCCTGACTTTTCCCATGTGGCAACAACTTTCCATCTTCCAAGGCTCTGATATTGTCTCTGCAATAACAGGTTTTAAACAGTGGTTCCCCTCTCCTCCCTGAGGCCCTCACCCCTGTCCCTTCTCCCCCTGCCTGGGTAGATACAACATCTCCACACACCTCGGCCTCCTTCCTCCTCCCCAAAGCCAACTGTATTCAAGCGGGGACCCTGTGGTGAGCTCACTGGTCCACCCTCGTGGATTGAAGTTCTCAGTAATTTTTGAACAAGGGCCCTGGGTGTGCATTTTGCACCAGGGGGTGCAAATGACAGAGTTGGTCCTGGTCCTCCTGCCAGTCCTGCTGGCCTGAGGGAGGATCCACTGCCAAGCTTGCTTATGTGGCTGTTGACAGGATTCAGCTCTTTGCGGGCTGGTGGCAAGAGGCCTCCCTCAGTTCCATGTTGAGTGGTTGGTTTTCTTTCACCCTCGGGTCTGCAGTCTGCTGAGGATGGGGACTCTGTTAGTTACACTTGGGCTCCCAGGAAGTGCCTGCTGTGTAGCAGGGCTCACTAGGAGATTGAGCAAATGTTCCCAAGCAGCAGAGGCTTCCTAGTGGCTCCAGGTTTAGGTGGGTGAATCCAGGCCTGGCCAGGTGAATCCAGAGGGAGTGACCTACCTGATTTGAAGCTTGGGAGGAGCCATTCCATCCAGGTTGGCTCTTTGCACAGTGGATGTTGGAGGCAGAGTGGACTGAGGCACCCCTCTGCTGGTCTAGGCATTGCATGTCATGGGCCACTGGAATGCCTGTGTCAGAAAACCACTCCCAGCAGAAATCCTAACAGCTGAACTGCCATTTGAATGTTGCAAAATTGCTACCACAAGGCAGTCCATAGGGCTGGCATGTAGCAATTTTGAGACATTGTGCAAGACCCTGGGTTACATCCCCAGCACCACAAATGAATAATCAAAAGATCAGTCCAGGCTAGATTTCACTCACCAAAGCCAAAGGCACTTTGTGCATGCACGTGGAAAAGCGTTCCGGAAACAAGCTGGTCTTGGCATGTGAGGCAAGTGGGCAGAGATGGGCTGATCCACATTAGATGCAGGGGTGGAGCGTGGGCATCACCTCCCTCAGCCTGTCCCTTATCTGCTACATCAGGTGAAGGCAGGAACCAGGGCTTGGGCAGGCTTTGCTGGGCTTTGGGTGCCAGGCACCAAAAATAAGGTATGCCAATAATTGAACTCTTGCTTTAGGCACTCTGATTCCATCCTGTGTCCTGAGGCTACAGACAGGGCGGTCATTCACTGGGAAACAGAGATAAAGAGACAGGGAGGGAGGGGCTCAGGCACCATGCTCTGGTTTCTACAAACTTGGTTTTCACACCTGCCCTGCATCTGATCACTGAATGTGATCTGTCCTGGACCACTGCATGATCTGCCTGGGCCACCTGCCAAGGCCTCCTGCCTCCCTTCCCTCCTCCCCACACCCCCCCTACCCAGGAGGCATGATTCCCAAATACACAACAGCCAACCCAGAGCCAGCACCACCACCATCTCCTTTACTGGACTCACATTGAGGCCACAATTGACACTGCCCTTGTCATTCCAGGGCCAGGTACCAGAGAGGTGGTAGAATTCCTGCACCACAGCACCTGGAAATTACTCAAACTAGCCACTCTAAGCCTGCCTGACCTGCCTTTTCCATTCCTTTGTGGGAGAACCACAATAAAGACACTCATCCACAGTTCCCTTCCCTCCCTCTGTCTCATGTCAGACACTGGTGCCCCCCCCTATATCCTCACCCCCTTCCCGTGGTGTGTATCCTCCCTCTCTGGGAACAAAAAAAATCTGTGAATAAAATTGTCTTTCCAATGGCAGATGTCTCCTAATCTGCCTTACTTTACTTCAGATTTTATATTAATACCCTATGTAAAAATAATGAAAACAAACAAAACCCACTCAACCTTCCTTCCCATTAACAGGACAGACAGAATAATTAAATAAGTACCTGTCTTTTAGTTCCCTCATCTACTTCCACTCATTCCTCCACCAATCCATTTGTCTATTCATTCACTGATACATCCATCCACCATCCACCCATCTACCCATTCACACTTTCATCTACCCATCCACCCAACTACCCATTCACCCATCCATCTACCCATCCATCCATTCCTTCACCATCCACCCTTCTACCCATTCACCCACTCATCCAACCATCCATCCATTCATCCTTCCTTCCTTCCTTCCACCCATCCCATATTAACTGAGCAGCGTGGTAGTTTTTAAACATCTCCCAGAGTACAACTTGTCCTTCTACTTTGTCACAATGTCTTTTTGGTTTACAAACTTTAAATTTTTCAAAGTTAAATTTATTTCTTTTTCTGTATATTATGCTTTTGGAATCTTACCACATCTTTCTCTAAATGTCCTAAAAACATTCTCCTATATTTTCTCCTAAAAAGTCCATATATTTTTTTAACATTTTGCCTTCTCACATTTAGGCCTTTAATCTGAGTTATTTTCATGTCCTCATGAACAAATTACCTCTCCAAAGTCCACCTCCTAATGCCACCACCCTGGGTCTCGGATTTCAATATGTGAATTTGGAGGAGACAATGCCCAACAATTTGATTCAATTCTGACATCTATGGTTGGTGCAGATCCCAAAGTTAAGGGACAGTCCCATACAACAGCTCCCACCCAACGCCAGATGCTTATGGGGCTAGGCAGGTGCCCCAGGTTGCCTGCACCCCCATCCGGTGATTGCAAACTTGGAGGTTTCTGCAATCATCCTCAGATCCAGTGATTCTCTAGAATGACTTTTGGGACTGAAGAAAGTATTCTACTTCTAATTACAGTGTAATTACAAAGGACACCTCAGAAGAGCCAAATGGAAAAGGTGCAGAGGTGAGGCCTGAGGGGAGGAGGGCATGGAGCTTCCAGGCCCTTCCCAAGTATACTACCATCCCAACACCCGAATATGCTGACCAATCCAGGAACTCCTTCAGGGTGGTACTGAAGTTTCATTATTTGCAATGATGGTTAAATCACTGGACATTGGTGATCAAATGCAGTCTCTGCCCCTCTCCTTGCTCTGGAGGTCAGGGAATGAACCTGGAAGGACCCAGTTCCGGTGACCAGCATCCATCTCCAAGCCACAGGGGCACCACCAGGCTTCACCTTATTAGACCAAACTCTAGAAGAACAAGAGACACTCTTTTCACTCAGGAAAATCCCAAGGATTTTAGCAGCTCTGAACTTGGATCTGGGTACGAAGACCAAATATTTATTTTTATTATACCACACAAAGGTTTCCATTTTTCTATTATTTTTTGAAAGTTTTGATAGTTTATATTTTTATACATTTGTCTTTTTCATCTGCTGTAACTTTTTTTACATCGAGTTGCTCATGGGCTTGTTAAATTTTTCTAATGAATTCTACTGTGAATTTGTGACTTCCTGATAATGTTCACTTGTGTTTTTTGCATTTTTTTCATGATCTCTAATTCCAAAAGTTTATCTACTTTGTCTTCTTAAAGAATCCACTGCACATTTGCTAGTTCTTTCTTTTGTCTATTTTCTATCCTTGAATTTGTGTCCCTATCTTTATTATTTCTGTCCTTCCATTTCTCTAATATTAATTTCCAATTTCTTGTATTGAATGCTTACTTTATGAATTTCCACTATAACTTGCTAACTAACAAAAGTGTTTTAAATTACTGTTACTGCATTAGCTATATCCCAATTTGACTGTCCTTTAGTTCTAAATATTTGATAATTTTTTTCTTTCAAAAGTTCATTTAGTATCAAGAAAGAGGAAACTTTGCTTATTTTTAACACTACAGAACATTTCAAGACTTGAGTTACAAAAGAATACCACATTATTTGCACTTATAAATTGACTTCCTTTTTAATGCATGTTGGCAAGAAGAAAAAAAAAAAAACTGCCCTTGTCATCCCAGGGCTGCCGGGGTCCAGCCCTAGCAGGAGTCCATGGGTTCCACACCGGTAAACAGGGCTCGGGGAGACAGCGTCGGTGATGGATGGAGAATGAAAGACAAAGACTCTAGTTCTGGTGCAATCAATCCCACTTTATTCTGGGGAAGGCTGGGTTTATATACATTTTTCTTCAGGCTATAATGGCAGTCTTGTGGTTAATATTAAAGAAGTTTTGAAAGCATAGGCAGAAA
>JAHUXG010021176.1:0-28527 GCA_020740815.1 Sciurus niger | reverse complement strand
CAGCATCGTGAGCCATACTTGTGGGGAACTGCCGGCCTCTAGGGCAGCCATGGCCTGATGGAAAATGATACGATCTCTAGCTTGATCTCGGCGCATGCGCATGATAAAGCGTGTGAGGAAGACAACAGCAACAACCATGAACATACAGAAGGCTCCCATACCTGCCCATTGTTTTACAAAGCTGAAAGAGGAGGATAACCAACTTAGCACTTCGGACATAGGGGCTACATTAACTCTAGTAGCATTAAGGCTAACAATTTGAGATCTAAGAATAGCAGTAAGATTATCAAATGTATAAGACCAATTTGTTTGTGGCTGAGCAGACAAGATTCTAGACAAGTTTGCTGCATAACTGAAATTATGGTAAGCTACAGGTGTAACGCACAGTCCCGTCAGACGATAAATACATCCCACATTTAACAGTTCCTGTAAAATGTCTATTTGTTCTTGAAGCAAGTCCACTCGCTGGTTTACTAAAAGAATCCCTGCTTTTAAGTGTTGATCCACTGTCTGCTGAGTAGATAAGGCAGTAGCAGTCTGTTGAACCACCTTATTGATTGTGGCTGCAGATTGTACAGACGTAGTTAAGGCTACAGCTGCGGCAGTGGCAGCTGCCGCTGATGCAACTACGGCGGTGATGACTGCTGCGGTGATTCCAAAATCTCTCTTATTTCTGGAAAGCAATACTGGCAATTCATCATCTGTAACAGAGACTGGCATGGGCAAGAAAGTAGGGATACGCATAATGACAGCTCGGGAATATTTTGTTGCGTTCCAACACTGAGAAAGATAGCAGTTAGTTCCAGAGCAGCTGAGGGTCGTGCCATTAGAAACATTAGTCAATAGGAACATAAAAGGAGGGTAGATACACACAGGAGTGGGATACAATGTTATAGTATTGTTACAAGCTATCTTACTGGCCTGGGAAGGGCCTGTGCCAGTATGATCTGAAGTGAGATTCCAATAACAGGCCTTAAACGAACCTCCTTGTAGAGCAAACAAAGGCTGAAGATTAGTATATCCTGCTTGGGAGGTAAATAGGAACCAATTATCAAAAGGATTTATACTTTGACAAAAGCCAAAGTAGACGAGGTTTTGGATAAAATTGTTCACAGATCGCTGGTATGTAAAGTTTGGGGTGAAATAAAATCCATGTTGAATAGGAGCTGCTCCTTCAGCATGTTGACAACCTGTCCAAATGGGAGGACTAGAAACTTTGGGGTCACAAGGAGGGAAAATACGAGGTGTATGAAATCCAGTGGATGGCAGTTTCAGTCGCTTTGGAATTAATCCTTTAAGAAAGACAACTTGCCCTGAAGTAGTAATCTTACTTGTCCCTGTAACTTCACCCTGGGTTATAGTCATACTTTCTTGGAAACCATTCCCCTTGGTAGGCTGTCTTGAAAACAACCCTTGCACTTCATGCTGCAATTGAATGCAGGGCCTAAGAGAAGTGTCATTAACAAATTTGTTATTGGTAGAGATATCAAAGCAAAGGGTACCTGGCAGAGAAAGGGTAGAAAAATTATAAGGTTCTTCCTTGGGATCCATGATGACAGTTGGCAATCCAGTCCTAGGTCCTGTAGAAAACAAAGGTGGAAGGGTAGAGGAGGTGTTAGTTAGCGGCAAAGGATATGGCCAAGCCTTAACTATTGCCCACAGGTTTCGAGTCTTCACCGGTGTCATTGTCATCATCAATAGGATGTTTATCAGCACGATGTTCTTCATCGTTGTTTTGATGCACCAGTCTCGTCAACCTTTCAGGTATCCAGATTGGTGTTTGCTGATCCTGCGGGAAAACACAAACAGACCCTCGGACCCACCGAAGAACTGGATCTGGGCCTTTCCATGTTCCTGTGAGAATATCTTTCCATCTTACCCACACTTGAGTACTTGCGGGGTTAGCATGTCTTTCTGCAGCCGTATGTCCATTCTTATCCACATTTAAAAAATTTAAAATAAAAAGTACTAAATTTAGTTTATCTTTAGGTGCTCTAAAGTCAGCACCTATTCCCCCTTTTTGTTTTTGTAAGTAATTTTTTAACGTTAAATGAGTGCGCTCCACTATGCCTTGTCCTTGAGGATTATAAGGAATTCCTGTGATAAGTTGTATATTAAAAGTTTGTGTAAATTGTAAGAAACTTTTGATGTGTAAGCCGGTCCATTGTCAGTTTTAATGATTTTAGGAATGCCCCAGGCTGCAAAGGCCTGTAAACAATGTTGTATGACATCTTTAACCTTTTCACCTGAGTGAGCAGAGGCCATGATCACTCCTGAGGCAGTGTCAACTGACACATGAACATATTTAAGTTTTCCAAACTCTGAAAAATGAGTAACATCCATTTGCCAAATATGATTAGGTAAAAGTCCCTTGGAATTTACTCCAGTAGACTGAACTGGTAATAATGGAGCACAATGTTGACATGTTTTAACAATTTGTCTGGCAGCATCTTTAGAAATATTGAATTTTCTTCTAAGGGTAGTAGAATTGACATGAAACTGTGAATGAAACATCTGGGCTTGTTTGAATGCTGTAAAAGCAAAAACAGTTTTTGTAGTTTTGTCAGCTTTAGCATTTGCTTTGGCGAGTGGCCCCGGCAGATTAGAATGAGCTCTAATATGTCCTATATAAAAGGGATACTTGCGGTCTAAGATTAATGCACGCAAAGTTCGAAAATAAGGAGCAACTGCGGATCCATCAGGAATATAAGGAACAGTTTCTAAACAGGGCACTGATTGTACTATATAATGACTGTCAGATAATAGATTGAAAGGCTGCTCTATCATAATGTTAAAAGCTAAAACTACTGCAGCAAGTTCTACTACTTGGGCAGATGAAGGGGGAGAATAACAGTTTCTACTTTATCATCAATTATTACTGCTCCCACTCCATTTTTAGATCCATCAGTGAATATGGTTTGGCAATGAGGTAAGGGCTGCGTTTTGGTAATTTTTGGAAATATAATTGGAGTATTTTTACAGAATTGTATCCATGGATGTTTGGGATAATGATTATCAAATGTTGCTGTGGTTGAGCAATACAAAACAGCCCAATCATCATCATGTTGAATCAACCATTGTATTTGTAGTTTAGTATAGGGGATAATAATGACCTCAGGATGGCTTCCAAATATAGTAACGCAGGCTTCTAACCCTTTATATATTAATTGAGCTATTGCTTTAGGAAATGTTTGCAATTGTTTTGTAGCCGATGCTGGGAGATTAATACTTTGTAAAGGTCCTCCTTGCCATATAATTCCATATGGACTATGTTGTTCTGGAATAATGATTAACATTAGAGGCTGGAATGGATCACATCTTTCTGTGTGATCTGACTGTAATCTTTGTTCCACCAATGTAAGAGCTCTTCGTCCTTCTGGAGTAAGGATCCTCAGGGAACAAAGATCAGGATCTCCCTTAAGTATATCAAATAAAGGTTTTAATTCTCCTGTGGTAATTTTTAAATATGGCATAATCCAATTTATATCTCCAAGAAGCTTTTGAAAGTCATTTAAAGTTTTAAGTTCACTAGTTCTAATAGTTAGTTTTAGAGGCTTTACCATAGTAGCCATAAGTTTAGTGCCCAGATATTCTTGAGTTTCTCCCATTTGCAACTTTTCTGGAGAGATGTTTAAACCATATTGCTGTAGAGTAGATATTAAGAATTGCAAAGCCTTTTCCAGTAACTGTTTATTGTCATGACAAAGAAGAATATCATCCATGTAATGATAAATCAATAAATCTGGGAAGGTCTCCCTAGTAGGTTTTAAGGCTTTATCTACATAAATTTGACATAACGTAGGACTATTAGCCATGCCTTGAGGCAATACAGTCCATTCAAATCTTTGATCAGGCTGTGCATGATTGAGAGAAGGTAAAGTAAAAGCAAATTGCCAACAATCCTTGGCATGTAATGGAATTGAGAAAAAACAATCTTTTAAATCTAAAATAATGGTGGGCCAATTTTTAGGTAAGGCTGTGACTAATGGCAATCCACGTTGTAGAGGACCCATAGGAAACATCTGTGCATTAATAGCCCTTAAATCATGTAATAGTCTCCATTTTCCAGACCCTTTTTTTTTAATGACAAAGATGGGTGTATTCCAGGGAGAAGTAGAAAGTTGTAAATGTCCTGCCTGTACTTGTTCTTGTACTAATTTATGAGCCACTTGTAATTTTTCTATAGTTAAGGGCCACTGTGGAATCCATTGCGGCTTATCATCCTTCCAAACTATTGGAATAGGTGTAATAACAGTGGCCCCTACATAAAACCCAGCCCTTCGAAATCGTTTTTTGGAGGAGGAAGGGGGATGGGTTGTGAAGGCCCTTGTTGTTCCTTCCCTAATCCCAAACCTTTTGTATACTTCATTTTTTTTATCATACGTGCTGCAGGTTTAGAATTAATGTTTGTTGTCAACTTAGCATTCATCTGAGTTAAGACATCCCTTCCCCATAAAGAAATAGGTATTTTACAAATATATGGTTGGAACACCCCTGAATGACCCTCATTATCCCTCCAAGACAGTGAAGCAGCACTCTGGTTAGGCGATTGAGCCACTCCCAACCCTTGTAAGTTTTGATTAGCTGTAACTACAGGCCAACCTTTGGGCCAAACTGCCTCACTTATTATACTTTTATCAGCTCCTGTGTCCAGTAATCCTATAAAAGGTTTATGCCCTACTGTTAGTTGCATAATGGGTCTATCTTGGAGGTCCATAGTAAAATTATCCCAGGGTCCACCTGTAGACCCGAATCCTTTATCTCCTCTTGTTGTCTCCCTACTAGGCCATAAAGAATGTTGGCTAGGCAAAATTAACATTTGTGCTATTCTGTCTCCTGGAGAAATGACTGTAATCCCTTTGGGTGAAGAAATCATAGCCCTAACTTGTCCTTGAAAGTCTGGGTCAATTACTCCTGGGTGGACTATAAGACCTCTTAAAGTAGAAGAACTTCTGCCAAGGAGCAACCCTACTGAGTCTGCAGGAATATTGCCATCCCAGTCTGTGTCCATCATTTGTACACCCATATCAGGTGTTAGTACGAGTCTGGAGGTGGCACAGATGTCCAATCCTGCGCTTCCTGTTGTGGCCCTCCGCTCCTGGGCAGTGTCCCCTTCTCTGTCGGGGGGTACCACTGCCTGGGCACTTGTTGGATTACCCCGTATATTTGTGGTGGGCCCCGGGGCGGGCCCCTCATCACGTTTTTTGTCATCCTGGTATTGGGTGGCAGAATATTACCCTGTTTGTCTCTAACGGATTTACACTCACTGAGCCAGTGTGGACCTTTTTGGCACCGAGGACATAAGCCTGGGGCTTGATGAGGTGAAGCTGGTTTTTGTGGGCATGTTGCTTTTAAATGACCCGCTTGTCCACAGCTAAAACATTTCCTTGGTTCTGGTTTAGATTTCCCTACAAATCCCTGAGAAACAATATTAGTAAGTGTTTGGGTCTGTCTGTCTATAGCAGCAACAAATGTCGCATTATTTCCTGTAGATTCATTAATATCTTTACATACTCTCAGATAAGTAGTAAGATCTTTATTTTTCCAAGGTCTAATTGCTTCTTTACACCACTTATTAGCCTGTTCATAAGCCAATTGTTTTACCAAAGGCATTGCAGAGTCAGCGTCCCCAAAAATTCTTGAAGCAGTCTGTATTAACCTGTCTACAAAATCTGCATACGGCTCATTGTTTCCTTGAGTAACTTTAGACAACTGTCCCTGTAAGTCTCCAGTTCCTTGTAATGTTTTCCAAGCCTTAGTTGCGGCTACTGCTATTTGAGCATAAACCGCTGGATGATAATTAACTTGAGCCTGTACCCCTTCATAAGGCCCCGTTCCCATTAACATATCTCTGTCTACCTGTGGATTTCCTGCAGCTGCGTTACGCCTTGCAGTATCTGTTGAAAGTTCCTGCCAAGATGTCTTCCACATAAGGTACTGCCCTCCTGATAATGTGGCTCTAGCTAAATTAGTCCAATCTAGAGGTAATAAATTTAGAGACATCATGGTTTCCACCAGAGACACCGTAAAGGCAGATTGAGGCCCATAAGTACTGACAGCTTCCTTTAGCTGTTTGACCATTTTAAAATCTATAGGTTGGTGATAACGTTGTTGCTGTGCATCCTCAAACACTGGATAAACGCTATCTTACTGTACTGTAGACCATCCTGTATGTCTACTAGACCCCATAACAGGAGGGAGATCCATTGGGGGTGCAGAGGGTGTAACAGGCACCAGAGGGCGCTCCTTCCCCAATTTTAATTTTTGTACCCTTTGTTCCAGTTCCTCTCCTGAGAGTTCCCCTTCAGAGTCAGAACCCATTTCACTTCCCCCTCCTATTTCACTTCTCCTTCCTGAAGTACATGACTGTTCCTCTTTAATTTCTTCTAAAACTTGACTTCCCTCTTCTAAAGATTTTTGTGAACTTGGCTTTTTACTTTGTAAGCAAGATTTAATCAAAGACCAGATGGCTAGAGTCCCCACAGGGAGTGATACCTGTTTGTCTGCTACGCGCAGATCTTCTCCTAGCTGTTCCCATTGAAGTATGTTTAACAACCCCTCCTCCAGAAACCAAGGGGATACCTTTTCTATTGTATCTAAGAATGTACGTGCTGTCTTTGCCTTTAATGGAGTGCCGTTGCTCTTTAACAGTTCCCGGAGGGGCTGTTGCATCCTAGTCTTAGATAGTTCCGTTCCCATGATGTAATAATCCACTAGCACTAAGACTTAAGAAGACTACACACACAAACCAAACAAGGAGAACAAAAGAAAAGACAAGAACACACATCAATCGCTTATCACACATTGACAAAGAACTACATATACTTCTGTTTTAGCTCAGGCTCGCAGCCTCTTTCCTGTTAACTCAGGCTCACAGCCTCTTTCCTGTTTTCCTTTACACTCAGGCTCACAGCCGTTTTATGTGTCTAGAGATCAGGTTCGCAACCTCTTTCAAACTTTATACTTTACCTGTTGATTACTTACCTATCGTGTTACTGAGCTCCCGGGGTTTCGGCACCACCTGCCGCGCTCCCTGCCCGCAGAGAGACACAACACCTGGTTCTTTTCAGCTCTTTATTGCGCGCGTCTGCCGTGGTTTGTTTCTCACTTCTTCTTCCTCCTTTGGGGGAAGCTACACCTCGATATATGACCCCAAGTGACCAATCATCATACAGAGCATGAGGGGAGAGCGTGGACAGATACAGGCAGCATATACAGGCATGCAGTGTCCATGAGGGGGCCTCAACCAATCACTGAAACTTCCTCAAGCGACATCAGTTGTTTGCGCACAAGCTAGCTACACTCAACCACACTGGCATCCTGCCAGGCGCCATCTTGGCCTTGCCACACCTAGGGCCAGGGGTCCGGCCGAAACCCCGACAGGGAGCGACCCACAATGTTGGGTGTGAAAGGTCCCAATTCAAAGACCAATTAACCCACCATGCTCACTGCAGGCTCCACTGCCATGAGCAGCTGTCACCAGCCATCATTCTGTTTGGTTGCTAGGGCACTAGATTAGTTTCATGACTAGGATATTCCAGTTGTGTCCTGTGCTAGAGAAGAGGGTTAGGAAGGAAAGAGCGCAGCAGCCAGGGTTCAGCTTGGGAATCCACGTTTTCCCAAGCACACCTCTCCCCAAACAGGCCCACTGGAAATGGTGGGGGATAACTGCATCCTGTCAGGATGCCATGTGTAGCCAAACAAGTGCAGCGACGCCTAGCGGACATGAAGTTTATGGTGAGCTGTCAGGCTTCAGCGGATTTCCTTGTCCTGCCTTGACCCTGAGGGATCCAGGGACCACAGGGCTGTGCTGTCCTGGCCCAAGAGGTTGGAATCACGTTTTGGAAAACCTCAGTTCCCTGGCACTCACTCCCATCTTCTTTCCTCTGACCATCCCAACTGAGCTGGTTCTTCTTTTCAATCTTGGTCTGAAGCAGCCAGGAGCAGAACCTGCTCTGCTTGCTATGGGAACCATGATGCCATGGTTCTGCCAGGCCTTCCCACTGTGACCTCAGGCGGAATCTGAGTGGTGAGCTCCAGGTCAATGGACACACTCGTCAAACTCTATGTTGCTCAAGGCTCCGGACACCACTCTGGAGAGAGAAACCAAATGTTCAACTTACACAGCCTGGTATCCTCTAGTCATTCACACATGAAATGCCTGATGCCTGCCCCTTCTCCCTCGAGAGAGGACCTCTCCTATTTGTGGCTCACTTGTCAAAGGAGAATTGGTAACGGAGTGAGGCGTTGTCCTCAGTGTAACTGAAAGCAACTGATCATTGAGAGTTCCGGGGTATGAATTTCAGCCCTTTTCTCATTGTAACAAACCTTGAGGGTGAAAGCTAAAAACATACCGAGAGGAAGATTGAAACTAGATGAGGAATGTTTCCTTTCTGCCAGCAATTATGGGTCCTTTCAACCCAGATTTTGAGTGACATCACCACATGCCTTTGCCTGTTTCTACTTCCTGACATCTTCTGGCTATGTTGATGAGGCCATCCCTCAGTAAAGGAAAGTGGCCTTTGCCAGGAGAAACACCTTCCTCTACCTCACCCGTATGTGAGATGATAGGCGCCTTTCAGAACCAGCACTGGAGTGTGCATTTTGCATTGCAACCTGCTGGGTAGAAGATCCCAAATTAAAAGGCCAAAGAAAAGTAAAAAAAATATATATATATATATATAAAAGAATAAAGGCAATTTTGAGTAGACTGTGTATGGCTGGGTATGAAAGAAGGAATGATCCCATGAATCTCCTTTTTACTAAGACCTGAAGCACTTTCTAATACTCACATAGTCTTGCCTCTGCTTGTGCCCTGACCTCCATACACCAGTGATATATTTTTGTGTTCAGGGATCAGCTACTACCAGGTTCCTCCTAAGGTAAAGAGGGGATAATTCTTTCCCTCAGGACACACACCTAGACTGTGGGTGTTGAGATGTAAAAAAGGTTATTTGCAAGATTGTTGTGAAAAGGAGAATTAACAATTCCTTAACCATTGATTGGCATTGTCTAGGGATGCATCTCCACATGGATCTTCAGAGACACAGGATCTGACTGGATCAAGTCAGGTACCTCAGAGGAGCTGTTCTTGTGCAGACAATATAGACCATCCTTTAGGGCGCTGACTTTGCAAGCAGAAAGCCTGGGGTTCAAATCCCCAGTACCATGGGATGGAAAAAAAGGAAAAAGCAACAAGAAAAGGCACTTCGGACGGAGCAAACCTACTCTCCTCTCAAACTTTTTCTTTTTCTACTCTCTTGCTCAACACAACCAGCCCGTTTCAAGAACTGTCCCTTTCACCTGCAAGCAATTTCCACTGATTCCTTTCAGCAGGGACCTGCACTCGAAGGCAGCCGTGAATCCCCACTCTCCTGCTTTTCTCAAGTGGATGTCATCCTTCCCGTCTTTCAACTCTCATCACTTCTGCCCTTACCATTCTCTCTTTGGTGTGCTATCACCATCTTAATCCCGCACATTCAATTGAATGGCAATGTGCACCAGTTTGCAGTGGCACATAATTCAAATTGACCCCTCTCAGTCCCTCGCCATTTTGCAGGCTTTTTGGACACACTCCCAGACCGCCAGTTAATGGGACTTCCCCAACTTAACACTTGCCATGTGAACCAGAAGTCAATTGGAAAACCAAAATGTGAAGACCAAAGACAGCCGCCCCTGACCCTGATTGCCTAGCTGGTTATATTTTGTATTTCCTTGCTAATGCTTTGATAAAAAATGGTAGGATTTGGGGATGAATACAATTTAGTTTGTGCTGATAGTATTCAGGAGCATGGCGGAATTTACCATCCAATCTCCCACTAGCATTGGAATTCCAGTGTCAAAGAATGGGAACCCTTGTAGAGTCTCTTGTTTATTTTGATGCATGTCCTAAATACAGACACAGTAGAAGTGGATAAAGCATTTGTTGTTCTCATGCTCTCCAGGGATCTGGGCATTATTGGATTGTTTTTTCAAGGGTAAGGAAAAAAAATATGAACATCATTCATTCCAAGAACTCACGCCGAAAAAGGAAAACAGAGCCATTAGTCATGTTGCAGGGTTATGGTGGGTCGAAGAAATGATAAGCATTTGACAATTTGCAAAAGCCTCTGGGACAAGTGTCCTGCTCAGTAAGTCTGATCACAATTTCAGATATTCTTGAGCCACTCCTGTTTTGATACTTAGTTTTGGGTCTTGACTTTTGCCTTTTAGCAGAGCTCTTTCTGTTTACTTTCGTGCAGTTGTGCTGCCATTTTTATTTTGAGAGCTGGATTTAGTGCTGCATTTTCCAAATTCCACTCACTTAAATTTTAGATCTAGGCTATATGTCCTGTGTTTTAAAGAAAAACTTAACTCACGGTTCTTGTGCCAGAAAAGCTATGAATCACCATGTTTGTAATCATCTGTGAATTGAGAGCCACAAGACAGAGACATATGTTTGCAACGGCTTTGAGGTCCTTGGAAGTAGAATTCGCTTCTCTAATGATGCATGCTTACAGAATGAACTGGCTAGTGCTTCTTCCTGTATTTGTAGAGTATGTTGATCCTGAAGACACGTCATGGCATTTGAGGGTGCACGATGATGGCTGTATATTTTAGATTGTCCCTTCATTGAAGTAGGCTTTCAGCACCCACAGCCTTGCGCTTTCCATATCAACACAATGTCCTTGCCCTCCCTCTTTGAATATTCATCTTGGAAAATTTTCCTCCCAGCTGTTGGAGGACGGTGCATGTTCCAATCTGTTGTAGTGCCACGTGATGCTGCATTCCTCATACCATCAGTAGGCTCTTCTTTGATCACTGATTTGTATTCAGCATCCTACCAGGGCTTCTATGAGGACTGGTGAAAATTTTCCAAAATACCTGGTGCCAGACTGTCACTAGTCTGTTCAAGAGAAAGAACACATGTGTGAACGCAGATAGACCAGTCACATCTGCATCTCGAGGTGAGTTTAGGTGGCCATGGATTTTGTCAGCAGGTAAATTTCTGAGTGCAACTGAGTTGTAATGCCACAGCCAAGGTGGAGTGGTCTTTCAGGTGTAGTGCCCACAGAGTATCTCTCGTGGCATGTCAGCACCATCCTATCCTCCGACTGACATCCTGAGTGAATAATTCCCAAGACACCAATTAAGCCTTCTGAAGATGCATCACCCGTACCTAGAAGGCCCACTTCCCTGGATCCTGATGTCACCTGCCTGAACTTTGTAGGAAATAGGGAGCGACCCACTATGTTGGGTGTGAAAGGTCCCAATTCAAAGACCAATTAACCCACCATGCTCACTGCAGGCTCCACTGCCATGAGCAGCTGTCACCAGCCATCATTCTGTTTGGTTGCTAGGGCACTAGATTAGTTTCCTGACTAGGATATTCCAGTTGTGTCCTGTGCTAGAGAAGAGGGTTAGGAAGGAAAGAGCGCAGCAGCCAGGGTTCAGCTTGGGAATCCACGTGTTCCCAAGCACACCTCTCCCGAAACAGGCCCACTGGAACTGGTGGGGGATAACTGCATCCTGTCAGGATGCCATGTGTAGCCAAACAAGTGCAGCGACGCCTAGCAGACATGAAGTTTATGGTGAGCTGTCAGGCTTCAGCGGATTTCCTTGTCCTGCCTTGACCCGGAGGGATCCAGGGACCACAGGGCTGTGCTGTCCTGGCCCAAGAGGTTGGAATCACGTTTTGGAAAACCTCAGTTCCCTGGCACTCACTCCCATCTTCTTTCCTCTGACCATCCCAACTGAGCTGGTTCTTCTTTTCAATCTTGGTCTGAAGCAGCCAGGAGCAGAACCTGCTCTGCTTGCTATGGGAACCATGATGCCATGGTTCTGCCAGGCCTTCCCACTGTGACCTCAGGCGGAATCTGAGCGGTGAGCTCCAGGTCACTGGACACACTCATCAAACTCTATGTTGCTCAAGGATCCGGACACCACTCTGGAGAGAGAAACCAAATGTTGAACTTACACAGCCTGGTATCCTCTAGTCATTCACACATGAAATGCCTGATGCCTGCCCCTTCTCCCTCGAGAGAGGACCTCTCCTATTTTTGGCTCACTTGTCAAAGGAGAATTGGTAACGGAGTGAGGCGTTGTCCTCAGTGTAACTGAAAGCAACTGATCATTGAGAGTTCCGGGGTATGAATTTCAGCCCTTTTCTCATTGTAACAAACCTTGAGGGTGAAAGCTAAAAACATACCGAGAGGAAGATTGAAACTAGATGAGGAATGTTTCCTTTCTGCCAGCAATTATGGGTCCTTTCAACCCAGATTTTGAGTGACATCACCACATGCCTTTGCCTGTTTCTACTTCCTGACATCTTCTGGCTATGTTGATGAGGCCATCCCCCAGTAAAGGAAAGTGCCTTTGCCAGGAGAAACACCTTCCTCTACCTCACCCGTATGTGAGATGATAGGCGCATTTCAGAACCAGCACTGGAGTGTGCATTTTGCATTGCAACCTGCTGGGTAGAAGATCCCAAATTAAAAGCCCAAAGAAAAGTTAAAAAAAAAAAAAATATATATATATATATAAAAGAATAAAGGCAATTTTGAGTAGACTGTGTATGGCTGGGTATGAAAGAAGGAATGATCCCATGAATCTCCATTTTACTAAGGCCTGAAGCACTTTCTAATAATCACATAGTCTTGCCTCTGCTTGTGCCCTGACCTCCATACACCAGTGATATATTTTTGTGTTCAGAGATCAGCTACTACCAGGTTGCTCCTAAGGTAAAGAGGGGATAATTCTTTCCCTCAGGACACACACCTAGACTGTGGGTGTTGAGATGTAAAAAAGGTTATTTGCAAGATTGTTGTGAAAAGGAGAATTAACAATTCCTTAACCATTGATTGGCATTGTCTAGGGATGCATCTCCACATGGATCTTCAGAGACACAGGATCTGACTGGATCAAGTCAGGTACCTCAGAGGAGCTGTTCTTGTGCAGACAATATAGACCATCCTTTAGGGCGCTGACTTTGCAAGCAGAAAGCCTGGGGTTCAAATCCCCAGTACCATGGGATGGAAAAAAAGGAAAAAGCAACAAGAAAAGGCACTTCGGACGGAGCAAACCTACTCTCCTCTCAAACTTTTTCTTTTTCTACTCTCTTGCTCAACACAACCAGCCCGTTTCAACAACTGTCCCTTTCACCTGCAAGCAATTTCCACTGATTCCTTTAAGCAGGGACCTGCACTCGAAGGCAGCCGTGCATCCCCACTCTCCTGCTTTTCTCAAGTGGATGTCTTCCTTCCCGTCTTTCAACTCTCATCACTTCTGCCCTTACCATTCTCTCTTTGGTGTGCTATCACCATCTTAATCCCGCACATTCAATTGAATGGCAATGTGCACCAGTTTGCAGTGGCACATAATTCAAATTGACCCCTCTCAGTCCCTTGCCATTTTGCAGGCTTTTTGGACACACTCCCAGACCGCCAGTTAACGGGACTTCCCCAACTTAACCCTTGCCATGTGAACCAGAAGTCAATTGGAAAACCAAAATGTGAAGACCAAAGACAGCCGCCCCTGACCCTGATTGCCTAGCTGGTTATATTTTGTATTTCCTTGCTAATGCTTTGATAAAAAATGGTAGGATTTGGGGATGAATACAATTTAGTTTGTGCTGATAGTATTCAGGAGCATGGCGGAATTTACCATCCAATCTCCCACTAGCATTGGAATTCCAGTGTCAAAGAATGGGAACTCTTGTACAGTCTCTTGTTTCTTTTGATGCATGTCCTAAATACAGACACAGTAGAAGTGGACAAAGCATTTGTTGTTCTCATGCTCTCCAGGGATCTGGGCATTATTGCATTGTTTTTTCAAGGGTTAGGAAAAAAAAATACGAAAACCATTCATTCCAAGAACTCACGCCCAAAAAGGACAACAGAGTCATTAGTCATGTTGCAGGGTGATGGTGGGTCGAAGAAATGATAAGCATTTGACAACTTGCAAAATCGTCTGGGACAAGTGTCCTGCTCAGTGAGTCTGATCAGAATTTCAGATATTCTTGAGCCACTCCTGTTTTGATATTTAGTTTTGGGTCTTGACTTTTGCCTTTGAGCAGAGCTCTTTCTGTTTACTTTCGTGCAGTTGTGCTGCCATTTTTATTTTGAGAGCTGGATTTAGTGCTGCATTTTCCAAATTCGACTCACTTAAATTTTAGATCTAGGCTATATGTCCTGTGTTTTAAAGAAAAACTTAACTCACGGTTCTTGTGCCAGAAAAGCTATGAATCACCATGTTTGTAATCATCTGTGAATTGAGAGCCACAAGACAGAGACATATGTTTGCAACGGCTTTGAGGTCCTTGGAAGTAGAATTTGCATCTCTAATGATGCATGCTTACAGAATGAACTGGCTAGTGCTTCTTCCTGTATTTGTAGAGTATGTTGATCCTGAAGACACGTCATGGCATTTGAGGGTGCACGATGATGGCTGTATATTTATAGAATATCCCTTCATTGAAGTAGCTTTTCAGCACCCACTGACTTGTGCTTTCCATATCAACACAATGTCCTTGCCCTCCCTCTTTGAATATTCATCTTGGAAAATTTTCCTCCCAGCCGTTGGAGGACGGTGCATGTTCCAATCTGTTGTAGTGCCACGTGATGCTGCATTCCTCATACCATCAGTAGGCTCTTCTATGATCACTGATTTGTATTCAGCATCCTACCAGGGCTTCTATGAGGACTGGTGAAAATTTTCCAAAGGACCTTGTGCCAGACTGTCACTAGTCTGTTCAAGAGAAAGAACACATGTGTGAACGCAGATAGACCAGTCACATCTGCATCTCGAGGTGAGTTTAGGTGGCCATGGAATTTGTCAGCAGGTAAATTTCTGAGTGCAACTGAGTTGTAATGCCACAGCCAAGGTGGAGTGGTCTTTCAGGTGTAGTGACCACAGAGTATCTCTCGTGGCATGTCAGCACCATCCTATCCTCCGACTGACATCCTGAGTGAATAATTCCCAAGACACCAATTCAGCCTTCTGAAGATGCATCACCCATACCTAGAAGGCCCACTTCCCTGGATACTGATGTCACCTGCCTGAACTTTGTAGGAAATAGGGAGCGACCCACTATGTTGGGTGTGAAAGGTCCCAATTCAAAGACCAATTAACCCACCATGCTCACTGCAGGCTCCACTGCCATGAGCAGCTGTCACCAGCCATCATTCTGTTTGGTTGCTAGGGAACTAGATTAGTTTCCTGACTAGGATATTCCAGTTGTGTCCTGTGCTAGAGAAGAGGGTTAGGAAGGAAAGAGCGCAGCAGCCAGGGTTCAGCTTGGGAATCCACGTGTTCCCAAGCACACCTCTCCCGAAACAGGCCCACTGGAACTGGTGGGGGATAACTGCATCCTGTCAGGATGCCATGTGTAGCCAAACAAGTGCAGCGACGCCTAGCAGACATGAAGTTTATGGTGAGCTGTCAGGCTTCAGCGGATTTCCTTGTCCTGCCTTGACCCTGAGGGATCCAGAGACCACAGGGCTGTGCTGTCCTGGCCCAAGAGGTTGGAATCACATTTTGGAAAACCTCAGTTCCCTGGCACTCACTCCCATCTTCTTTCCTCTGACCATCCCAACTGAGCTGGTTCTTCTTTTCAATCTTGGTCTGAAGCAGCCAGGAGCAGAACCTGCTCTGGTTGCTATGGGAACCATGATGCCATGGTTCTGCCAGGCCTTCCCACTGTGACCTCAGGCGGAATCTGAGCGGTGAGCTCCAGGTCACTGGACACACTCATCAAACTCTATGTTGCTCAAGGATCCGGACACCACTGTGGAGAGAGAAACCAAATGTTGAACTTACACAGCCTGGTATCCTCTAGTCATTCACACATGAAATGCCTGATGCCTGCCCCTTCTCCCTCGAGAGAGGACCTCTCCTATTTTTGGCTCACTTGTCAGAGGAGAATTGGTAACGGAGTGAGGCGTTGTCCTCAGTGTAACTGAAAGCAACTGATCATTGAGAGTTCCGGGGTATGAATTTCAGCCCTTTTCTCATTGTTACAAACCTTGAGGGTGAAAGCTAAAAACATATCGAGAGGAAGATTGAAACTAGATGAGGAATGTTTCCTTTCTGCCAGCAATTATGGGTCCTTTCAACCCAGATTTTGAGTGACATCACCACATGCCTTTGCCTGTTTCTACTTCCTGACATCTTCTGGCTATGTTGATGAGGCCATCCCTCAGTAAAGGAAAGTGGCCTTTGCCAGGAGAAACACCTTCCTCTACCTCACCCATATGTGAGATGATAGGCACATTTCAGAACCAGCACTGGAGTGTGCATTTTGCATTGCAACCTGCTGGGTAGAAGATCCCAAATTAAAAGCCCAAAGAAAAGTTAAAAAAAAAAAAAATATATATATATATATAAAAGAATAAAGGCAATTTTCAATAGACTGTGTATGGCTGGGGATGAAAGAAGGAATGATCCCACAAATCTCCTTTTTACTAAGACCTGAAGCACTTTCTAATACTCACATAGTCTTGCCTCTGCTCGTGCCCTGACCTCCATACACCAGTGATATATTTTTGTGTTCAGGGATCAGCTACTACCAGGTTCCTCCTTAGGTAAAGAGGGGATAATTCTTTCCCTCAGGACACACACCTAGACTGTGGGTGTTGAGATGTAAAAAAGGTTATTTGCAAGATTGTTGTGAAAAGGAGAATTAACAATTCCTTAACCATTGATTGGCATTGTCTAGGGATGCATCTCCACATGGATCTTCAGAGACACAGGATCTGACTGGATCAAGTCAGGTACCTCAGAGGAGCTGTTCTTGTGCAGACAATATAGACCATCCTTTAGGGCGCTGACTTTGCAAGCAGAAAGCCCGGGGTTCAAATCCCCTGTACCATTGGATGGAAAAAAAGGAAAAAGCAACAAGAAAAGGCACTTCGGATGGAGCAAACCTCCTCTCCTCTCAAACTTTTTCTTTTTCTACTCTCTTGCTCAACACAACCAGCCCGTTTCAAGAACTGTCCCTTTCACCTGCAAGCAATTTCCACTGATTCCTTTCAACGGGGACCTGCACTCGAAGGCAGCAGTGCATCCACACTCTCCTGCTTTTCTCAAGTGGATGTCTTCCTTCCCGTCTTTCAACTCTCATCACTTCTGCCCTTACCATTCTCTCTTTGGTGTGCTATCACCATCTTAATCCCGCACATTCAATTGAATGGCAATGTGCACCAGTTTGCAGTGGCACATAATTCAAATTGACCCCTCTCAGTCCCTTGCCATTTTGCAGGCTTTTTGGACACACTCCCAGACCGCCAGTTAACGGGACTTCCCCAACTTAACACTTGCCATGTGAACCAGAAGTCAATTGGAAAACCAAAATGTGAAGACCAAAGACAGCCGCCCCTGACCCTGATTGCCTAGCTGGTTATATTTTGTATTTCCTTGCTAATGCTTTGATAAAAAATGGTAGGATTTGGGGATGAATACAATTTAGTTTGTACTGATAGTATTCAGGAGCATGGCGGAATTTACCATCCAATCTCCCACTAGCATTGGAATTCCAGTGTCAAAGAATGGGAACTCTTGTACAGTCTCTTGTTTCTTTTGATGCATGTCCTAAATACAGACACAGTAGAAGTGGACAAAGCATTTGTTGTTCTCATGCTCTCCAGGGATCTGGGCATTATTGCATTGATTTTTTAAGGGTAAGGAAAAAAAAAATATGAACACCATTCATTCCAAGAACTCACGCCGAAAAAGGACAACAGAGTCATTAGTCATGTTGCAGGGTGATGGTGGGTCGAAGAAATGATAAGCATTTGACAACTTGCAAAATCCTCTGGGACAAGTGTCCTGCTCAGTAAGTCTGATCACAATTTGAGATATTCTTGAGCCACTCCTGTTTTGATATTTAGTTTTGGGTCTTGACTTTTGCCTTTGAGCAGAGCTCTTTCTGTTTACTTTCGTGCAGTTGTGCTGCCATTTTTATTTTGAGAGCTGGATTTAGTGCTGCATTTTCCAAATTCGACTCACTTAAATTTTAGATCTAGGCTATATGTCCTGTGTTTTAAAGAAAAACTTAACTCACGGTTCTTGTGCCAGAAAAGCTATGAATCACCATGTTTGTAATCATCTGTGAATTGAGAGCCACAAGACAGAGACATATGTTTGCAACGGCTTTGAGGTCCTTGGAAGTAGAATTCGCTTCTCTAATGATGCATGCTTACAGAATGAACTGGCTAGTGCTTCTTCCTGTATTTGTAGAGTATGTTGATCCTGAAGACACGTCATGGCATTTGAGGGTGCACGATGATGGCTGTATATTTTTAGATTGTCCCTTCATTGAAGTAGGCTTTCAGCACCCACAGCCTTGCGCTTTCCATATCAACACAATGTCCTTGCCCTCCCTCTTTGAATATTCATCTTGGAAAATTTTCCTCCCAGCTGTTGGAGGACGGTGCATGTTCCAATCTGTTGTAGTGCCACGTGATGCTGCATTCCTCATACCATCAGTAGGCTCTTCTTTGATCACTGATTTGTATTCAGCATCCTACCAGGGCTTCTATGAGGACTGGTGAAAATTTTCCAAAAGACCTGGTGCCAGACTGTCACTAGTCTGTTCAAGAGAAAGAACACATGTGTGAACGCAGATAGACCAGTCACATCTGCATCTCGAGGTGAGTTTAGGTGGCCATGGATTTTGTCAGCAGGTAAATTTCTGAGTGCAACTGAGTTGTAATGCCACAGCCAAGGTGGAGTGGTCTTTCAGGTGTAGTGACCACAGAGTATCTCTCGTGGCATGTCAGCACCATCCTATCCTCCGACTGACATCCTGAGTGAATAATTCCCAAGACACCAATTAAGCCTTCTGAAGATGCATCACCCGTACCTAGAAGGCCCACTTCCCTGGATCCTGATGTCACCTGCCTGAACTTTGTAGGAAATAGGGAGCGACCCACTATGTTGGGTGTGAAAGGTCCCAATTCAAAGACCAATTAACCCACCATGCTCACTGCAGGCTCCACTGCCATGAGCAGCTGTCACGAGCCATCATTCTGTTTGGTTGCTAGGGCACTAGATTAGTTTCCTGACTAGGATATTCCAGTTGTGTCCTGTGCTAGAGAAGAGGGTTAGGAAGGAAAGAGCGCAGCAGCCAGGGTTCAGCTTGGGAATCCACGTTTTCCCAAGCACACCTCTCCCCAAACAGGCCCACTGGAACTGGTGGGGGATAACTGCATCCTGTCAGGATGCCATGTGTAGCCAAACAAGTGCAGCGACGCCTAGCGGACATGAAGTTTATGGTGAGGTGTCAGGCTTCTGCGGATTTCCTTGTCCTGCCTTGACCCGGAGGGATCCAGGGACCACAGGGCTGTGCTGTCCTGGCCCAAGAGGTTGGAATCACGTTTTGGAAAACCTCAGTTCCCTGGCACTCACTCCCATCTTCTTTCCTCTGACCATCCCAACTGAGCTGGTTCTTCTTTTCAATCTTGGTCTGAAGCAGCCAGGAGCAGAACCTGCTCTGCTTGCTATGGGAACCATGATGCCATGGTTCTGCCAGGCCTTCCCACTGTGACCTCAGGCGGAATCTGAGTGGTGAGCTCCAGGTCACTGGACACACTCGTCAAACTCTATGTTGCTCAAGGATCCGGACACCACTCTGGAGAGAGAAACCAAATGTTCAACTTACACAGCCTGGTATCCTCTAGTCATTCACACATGAAATGCCTGATGCCTGCCCCTTCTCCCTCGAGAGAGGACCTCTCCTATTTTTGGCTCACTTGTCAAAGGAGAATTGGTAACGGAGTGAGGCGTTGTCCTCAGTGTAACTGAAAGCAACTGATCATTGAGAGTTCCGGGGTATGAATTTCAGCCCTTTTCTCATTGTAACAAACCTTGAGGGTGAAAGCTAAAAACATACCGAGAGGAAGATTGAAACTAGATGAGGAATGTTTCCTTTCTGCCAGCAATTATGGGTCCTTTCAACCCAGATTTTGAGTGACATCACCACATGCCTTTGCCTGTTTCTACTTCCTGACATCTTCTGGCTATGTTGATGAGGCCATCCCTCAGTAAAGGAAAGTGGCCTTTGCCAGGAGAAACACCTTCCTCTACCTCACCCATATGTGAGATGATAGGCACATTTCAGAACCAGCACTGGAGTGTGCATTTTGCATTGCAACCTGCTGGGTAGAAGATCCCAAATTAAAAGCCCAAAGAAAAGTTAAAAAAAAAAAAAATATATATATATATATAAAAGAATAAAGGCAATTTTCAATAGACTGTGTATGGCTGGGGATGAAAGAAGGAATGATCCCACAAATCTCCTTTTTACTAAGACCTGAAGCACTTTCTAATACTCACATAGTCTTGCCTCTGCTCGTGCCCTGACCTCCATACACCAGTGATATATTTTTGTGTTCAGGGATCAGCTACTACCAGGTTCCTCCTAAGGTAAAGAGGGGATAATTCTTTCCCTCAGGACACACACCTAGACTGTGGGTGTTGAGATGTAAAAAAGGTTATTTGCAAGATTGTTGTGAAAAGGAGAATTAACAATTCCTTAACCATTGATTGGCATTGTCTAGGGATGCATCTCCACATGGATCTTCAGAGACACAGGACCTGGCTGGATCAAGTCAGGTACCTCAGAGGAGCTGTTCTTGTGCAGACAATATAGACCATCCTTTAGGGCGCTGACTTTGCAAGCAGAAAGCCCGGGGTTCAAATCCCCAGTACCATGGGATGGAAAAAAAGGAAAAAGCAACAAGAAAAGGCACTTCGGACGGAGCAAACCTCCTCTCCTCTCAAACTTTTTCTTTTTCTACTCTCTTGCTCAACACAAGCAGCCCGTTTCAAGAACTGTCCCTTTCACCTGCAAGCAATTTCCACTGACTCCTTTCAGCAGGGACCTGCACTCGAAGGCAGCAGTGCATCCCCACTCTCCTGCTTTTCTCAAGTGGATGTCTTCCTTCCCGTCTTTCAACTCTCATCACTTCTGCCCTTACCATTCTCTCTTTGGTGTGCTATCACCATCTTAATCCCGCACATTCAATTGAATGGCAATGTGCACCAGTTTGCAGTGGCACATAATTCAAATTGACCCCTCTCAGTCCCTTGTCATTTTACAGGCTTTTCGGATACACTCCCAGACTGCCAGTGAACGAGACTTCCCCACCTAAGCACTTGCCATGTGAACCAGAAGTCAATTGGAAAACCAAAATGTGAAGACCAAAGACAGCCGCCCCTGACCCTGATTGCCTAGCTGGTTATATTTTGTATTTCCTTGCAAATGGTTTGATGAAAAAAGGTAGGATTTGGGGATGAATACAATTTAGTTTGTGCTGATAGTATTCAGGAGCATGGCGGAATTTACCATCCAATCTCCCACTAGCATTGGAATTCCAGTGTCAAAGAATGGGAACTCTTGTAGAGTCTCTTGTTTATTTTGATGCATGTCCTAAATACAGACACAGTAGAAGTGGATAAAGCATTTGTTGTTCTCATGCTCTCCAGGGATCTGGGCATTATTGGATTGTTTTTTCAAGGGTAAGGAAAAAAAAATGCGAACACCATTCATTCCAAGAACTCACGCCGAAAAAGGACAACAGAGCCATGAGTCATGTTGCAGGGTGTTGGTGGGTCGAAGAAATGATAAGCATTTGAAAATTTGCAAAAGCCTCTGGGACAAGTGTCCTGCTCAGTAAGTCTGATCACAATTTCAGATATTCTTGAGCCACTCCTGTTTTGATATTCAGTTTTTGGTCTTGACTTTTGCCTTTTAGCAGAGCTCTTTCTGTTCACATTCGTGCAGTTGTGCTGCCATTTTCATTTTGAGAGCTGGATTTAGTGCTGCATTTTCCAAATTCGACTCACTTAAACTTTAGATCTAGGCTATATGTTCTGTGTTTTAAAAGAAAACCTTTACTCGTGGTTCTTGTGCCAGAAAAGCTATGAATCAGCATGTGTGTAATCATCTGTGAATTGAGAGCCACAAGACAGAGACATATGTTTGCAAGGGCTTTGAGGTCATTGGAAGGAGAATTCTCATCTCTAATGATGCATGTTTACAGAATGAACTGGGTAGTGCTTCTTCCTGTATTTGTAGAGTACATTGATCCTGAAGACACGTCATGGCATTTGAGGGTACACAATGATGGCTGTATAGTTTTAGAATGTCCCTTCATTGAAGTAGGCTTTCAGCACCCACAGACTTGTGCTTTCCATATCAACACAATGTCCTTGCCCTCCCTCTTTGAATATTCTTCTTGGAAAATTTTCCTCACAGCCGTTGAAGGACGGTGCATGTTCCAATATGTTGTAGTGCCACGTGATGCTGCATTCCTCATACTATCAGTAGGCTCTTCTTTGATCCACTGATTTGTATTCAGCATGCTACCTGAGCTTCTATGAGGACTGCTGAAAATTTTCCAAAGGATCTTGTGCCAGACTGTCACTAGTCTGTTCAAGAGAAAAACACATGTGTGAACGCAGATAGACCAGTCCCATCTGCATCTCCAGGTGAGTTTAGGTGGCCATGGAATTTGTCAGCAGGTAAATTTGTGAGTGCAACTGAGTTGAAATGCCACAGCCAAGGTGGAGTGGTCTTTCAGGTGTAGTGACCACAGAGTATCTCTCGTGGCATGTCAGCATCATCCTATCCTCCGATGACATCCTGAGTGAATAATTCCCAAGACACCAATTAAGCCTTCTGGAGAAGCATCACCCGTACCTAGAAGGCCCACTTCCCTGGATCCTGATGTCACCTGCCTGAACTTTGTAGGAAATAGGGAGCAACCCACGATGTTGGGTGTGAAAGGTCCCAATTCAAAGACCAATTAACCCACCATGCTCACTGCAAGCTCCACTGCCATGAGTAGCTGTCACCAGCCATCATTCTGTTTGGTTGCTAGGGCACTAGATTAGTTTCCTGACTAGGATATTCCAGTTGTGTCCTGTGCTAGAGAAGAGGGTTAGGAAGGAAAGAGCGCAGCAGCCAGGGTTCAGCTTGGGAATCCACGTGTTCCCAAGCACACCTCTCCCCAAACAGGCCCACTGGAACTGGTGGGGGATAACTGCATCCTGTCAGGATGCCATGTGTAGCCAAACAAGTGCAGCGACGCCTAGTGGACATGAAGTTTATGGTGAGCTGTCAGGCTTCAGTGGATTTCCTTGTCCTGCCTTGACCCGGAGGGATCCAGGGACCACAGGGCTGTGCTGTCCTGGCCCAAGAGGTTGGAATCACGTTTTGGAAAACCTCAGTTCCCTGGCACTCACTCCCATCTTCTTTCCTCTGACCATCCCAACTGAGCTGGTTCTTCTTTTCAATCTTGGTCTGAAGCAGCCAGGAGCAGAACCTGCTCTGGTTGCTAAGGGAACCATGATGCCATGGTTCTGGCAGGCCTTCCCACTGTGACCTCAGGCGGAATCTGAGCGCTGAGCTCCAGGTCACCGGACACACTCGTCAAACTCTATGTTGCTCAAGGCTCCGGAAACCACTCTGAAGAGAGAAACCAAATGTTGAACTTACACAGCCTGGTATCCTCTAGTCATTCACACATGAAATGCCTGATGCCTGCCCCTTCTCCCTCGAGAGAGGACCTCTCCTATTTTTGGCTCACTTGTCAGAGGAGAATTGGTGACCCAGTGAGGCGTTGTCCTCAGTGGAACTGAAAGCAACTGATCATTGAGAGCTCCGGGGTATGATTTCAGCCCTTTTCTCATTGTAACAAACCTTGAGGGTGAAAGCTAAAAACATACCGAGAGGAAGATTGAAACTGGATGAGGAATGTTTCCTTTCTGCCAGCAATTATGGGTCCTTTCAACCCAGATTTTGAGTGACATCACCACATGCCTTTGCCTGTTTCTACTTCCTGACATCTTCTGGCTATGTTGATGAGGCCATCCCTCAGTAAAGGAAGTGCCTGTGACAGGAGAAAAACCCCCCCCTTTCTTCTACTCACACCTAACATGAGATATACGGCGCATTCAGAACCCAGCACCAATTTTCATTTTCCTCGCAACCTGGGTGTAGAATTTTACCAAATTGAAATGCCAACGAAACATAAAAAAAAAAATATATATATATATATATATTATATCTATTATATATATATGTAAGAAAGGAAACAAGGAAATTTTCAGTTCTACTATCTATAGCTGGGGATGAAAGAAGGAATGTACCCACAAATCTCCTTTTTACTAAGGGCTGAAGCACATTCTAATACTCACATTGTCCTGCCTCTGCTCGTGCCCTGAACTCCATACAGCAGTGATATGTTTTTCTGTTCAGGGATCAGCTACTACCATTTTCCTCCTTAGGTAAAGAGGTGATAATTCTTTCCCTCAGGACATACACCTAGACTGTGGGTGTTGAGATGTAAAAAAGGTTATTTGCAAGATTGTTGTGAAAAGGAGAATTAACAATTCCTTAACCATTGATTGGCATTGTCTTGGGATGCATCTCCACAAGGATCTTCAGAGACACAGGACCTGACTGGATCAAGTCAGGTACCTCAGAGGAGCTGTTCCTGTGCAGACAATATAGACCATACCTTAGGGCGCTTACTATGCAAGAAGAAAGCCATGGGTTCAAATCCCCAGTACCATGGGATGGAAAAAAGAAAAAAGCAACAAGAAAAGGCACTTCGGACTGAGCAAATCTCCTCTCAAACTTTTTCTATTTCTCCTCTCTTGCTCAACACAACCAGCCCTGTTCAACAACTGTCCCTTTCACCTGCAAGCAATTTCCACTCATTCCTTTCAGCAGGGAAATGCACTCGAAGGCAGCAGTGCATCCCCACTCACCTGCTTTTCCCAAGTGGATGTCTTCCTTCCGGTCTTTCAACTCTCATCACTTCTGCCCTTACCATTCTCTCTTTGGTGTGCTATCACCATCTTAATCCCGCACATTCAATTGAATGGCAATGTGCACCAGTTTGCAGTGGCACATAATTCAAATTGACCCTTCTCAGTTCCTTGTCATTTTGGAGGCTTTTCAGACACACTCCGAGACCGCCAGTGAATGGGACTTCCCCACCTTAGCACTTGCCATGTGAACCAGAATGTCAATTGGAAAACCAATATGTGAAGACCAAAGACAGCCCCAACCCCAAACCTGATTGCCTAGCTGGTTATATTTTGTGTTTCCTTGCTAATGCTTTGATGAAAAATGGTAGGATTTGGGGATGAATACGATTTAGTTTGTGCTCTTAGTACTCAGGAGCATGGCGGAATTTACCATCTCATCTCCCACTAGCATTGGAATTCCAGTGTTAAAGAATGGAAATTCTTGTAGAGTCTCTTGTTTATTTTGATGCATGTCCTAAATACAGACACAGTAGAAGTGGATAAAGCATATGTTGTTCTCTTGCTTTCCGGGGATCTGGGCATTATTGGATTGTTTTTTCAAGGGTATGGAAAAAAAATATGAACACCATTCATCCCAAAACCTCATGCCGAAAAAGAACAACAGAGCCATTAGTCATGTTGCAGGGTGATGGTTAGTCGAAGAAATGATAAGTATTTGACAATTTGCAAAAGCGTCTGGGACAAGTGTCCTGCTCAGTAAGTCTGATCACAATTTCAGATATTCTTGAACCACTCCTGTTTTGATAATCAGTTTTGGGTCTTGACATTTGCCTTTTAGCACAGCTCTTTCTGTTTACATTCGTGCAGTTGTGCTGCCATTTTTATTTTGAGAGCTGGATTTAGTGCTGCATTTTCCAAATTCAACTCACTTAAACTTTAGATCTAGACTATATGTCCTGTGTTTTAAAGGAAACCTTTACTCATGGTTCTTTTGCGAGAAAAGCTATGAATCAGCATGTGTGTAATCATCTGTGACTTGAGAGCCACAAGACAGAGACATATGTTTGCAAGGGCTTTGAGGTCCTTGGAAGGAGAATTCGCATCTCTAATGATGCATGCTTACAGAATGAACTGGCAAGTGATTCTTCCTGTATTTGCAGAGTATGTTGAACCTGATGACACGTCTTGGCATTTGAGGGTGCACGATGACGGCTGTATATTTTTAGAATGTCCCTTCATTGAAGTAGGCTTTCAACACCCACAGACTTGTGCTTTCCATAACAACACAAGGTCCTTGTTCTCCCTCTTTGAATATTCATCTTGGAAAGTTTTCCTCACAGCTGTTGGAGGACGGTGCGTGTTCCAATGTGTTCTAGTGCCATGTGATGCTGCGTTCCTCATACCATAAGTAGGCTCTTCTTTGATCCACTGATTTGTATTTGGCATCCTACCAGGGCTTCTATGAGGACTGCTGAAAATTTTACAAAGGGACCTTGTGCCATACTGTCACTAGTCTGTTCAAGAAAAGAACACATGTGTGAACTCAGATAGACCAGTCTATTCTGCATCTCGAGGTGAGTTTAGGTGGCTATGGAATTTGTCAGCAGGTAAATTTCTGAGTGCATCTGAGTTTTGATGCCACATCCAAAGTGGAGTGGTCTTTCAGGTGTAGTGACCACAGAGTATCTCTCCTGGCATATGAGCACCATCCTATATTCTGACTGAAATCCGGAGTGAATAATTCCCAAGACAACAATTAAGCCTTCTGAAGATGAATCACCTGTACCTAGAAGGCCCACTTCCCTGGATCCTGATGTCACCTGCCTGAAGTTGCTAGGAAATAGGTAGCAACCCACTATGTTGTGTTTGAAAGGTCCCAGTTCAAAGACCAATTAACCCACCATGCTCACGGCAGGCTCCACTGCCATGAGCAGCTGTCACCAGCCATCATTCTTTTTGGTTGCTATGGCACTAGATTAGTTTCCTGACTAGGATATTCCAGTTGTGTCCTGTGCTAGAGAAGAGGGTTAGGAAGGAAAGAGCACAGCAGCTAGGGTTCAGCTTGGGAATTCACTTGTTCCCAAGCACAGCTCTCCCCAAACAGGCCCACTGGAACTGGTGGGGAATAACTGCATCCTGTCAGGATGCCATGTGTAGCCAAACAAGTGCAGCGATGCCTAGCAGACATGAAGTTTATGGTGAGCTGTCAGGCTTCAGAGGATTTCCTTGTCCTGCCTGGACCCGGAGGGATCCACGGACCACGGGGCTGTGCTGTCCTGGCCGAAGAGGTTGGAATCACATTTTGGAAAACCCCAGTTTCGGGCACTCACTCCGATCTTCTTTCCTCTGACCATCCCAACTGAGCTGGTTCTTGTTTTCAATCTTGGTCTGAAGCAGCCAGGAGCAGAACCTGCTTTGGTTGCTCTGGGAACCATGATGCCATGTTCCTGCCAGGCTTTCCCAATGTGACCGCAGGCGGAATCTGAGTGGTGAGCTCCAGGTCACCAGAGACACTCTTCAAACTTTATGTTGCTCAAAGCTCCGGACACCATTCTGGAGAGAGAAACCAAATGGTGAACTTACACAGCCTGGTATCCTCTAGTCATTCACACGAAATGCCCAATGTCGACCCATTCTCCCTCCAGGGAGGAACTCTCCTGTTTTTGGCTCACTTGTCAGAGGAGAATTCATAACCGAGTGAGGCGTTGTCCTCAGTGTAACTGAAATCAACTGATCATTGAGATCTCCGGGATATGAATTTCAGCCCTTTTCTCATTGTAACAGACCTTGAGGGTGAAAGCTAAAAACATACCGAGAGGAAGATTGTAACTGGATGAGGAATGTTTCCTTTCTGCCAGCAAATATGGATCCTTTCAACCCAGATTTTGAGTGACATCACCACATGCCTTTGCCTGTTTCTACTTCCTGACATCTTCTGGCTATGTTGATGAGGCCTTCCCTCAGTAAAGGAAAGTGGCCTTTGCCAGGAGAAACACCTTCCTCTACCTCACCCCTATGTGAGATGATAGGCGCCATTCAGAACCAGCACCGGATTGTGCATTTTGCATTGCAAACTGCTGGGTAGAAGACCCCAAATTAAAAGGCCAAAGAAAAAAAATATATATATATATAAGAAAGAAACAAGGAAATTTTCAGTCTACTCTCTATGGCTAGGGATGAAAGAAGGAATGATCCCACAAATCTCCTTTTTACTAACAGCTGAAGCACATTCTAGTACTCACATAGTCCTGCCTCTGCTCCTGCCTGACCTCCATACACTAGTGATATATTTTTCTATTCAGGGATCAGGTACTACCAGTTTCCTCCTTAGGTAAAGAGGGGATAATTCTTTCCCTCAGGACACACACCTGGGCTGTGGGTGTTGAGATGTAAAAAAGGTTATTTGCAAGATTGTTGTGGAAAGGAGAATTAAGAATTCCTTAACCATTGATTGGCATTGTCAAGAGATGCACCTCCACATGGATCTTCAAAGACACAGGACCTGACTGGATCAAGTCAGGTACCTCAGAGGAGCTGTTCCTGTGCAGACAATATAGACCATCTCTTAGCGCTGACTTTGCAAGCAGAAAGCCCAGGGTTCAAATCCCGAGTACCATGGGTTGGAAAAAAAGAAAAAAGCAACAAGAAAAGGCACTTCAGATGGAGCAAACGTCCTCTCCTCTCAAACTTTTTCTTTTTCTCCGCTCTTGCTCAACAAAAACAGTCTTGTTCAAGAACTGTCTCTTTCACCTGCAAGCAATTTCCACTGAT
>JAHUXG010021175.1:0-12864 GCA_020740815.1 Sciurus niger | reverse complement strand
AAGAGACCTCAAATAGCCAAAACAATCCTGAGTAGAAAAAGTGAAGCAGGAGGTATCACAATACCAGACCTTAAACTAAGTTACAGAGCAATAGTAACAAAAATGACATGGTATTGGCACCAAAATAGACAGGCAGACCAATAATACAGAATAGAAGACACAGAGAGAAACCCACATAAATACAGTCAACCTCATACTAGACAAAGGAGTCAAAAACATAATGGAGAAAAGATAGCCTCTTCAACAAATGGGGTTGGGAAAAATGGAAATCCATATGCAGTAAAAAGAAATTAAACCTCTATCTCTCACCCTGCATAAAACTCAACTCAAAATGGATCAAGGACTTAGGTATTAGATCAGAGACTCTGCACAAAATAGAAGACAAAGTAGACCCAAATCTTTATCATGTTGGCTTAGGATCAGACTTCCTCAATAAGACTCCCAAAGCACAAGAAATTAAACAAGAATCAATAAATGGAATGGACTAAAACTTAAAAGCTTTTTCTCAACAAAGGATACAGTCAATAATGTGAAAAGAGGGCCTAGAGTGTGAGAAAGTCTTTTCCACACGCACTTCAGATGGAGCACTTAATTCCAAAATTTATAAAGCACTTACAAAACTTTACACCAAAAATACACAGAACTCAGTCAATAAATGGGCCAAAGAACTGGACAGACACTTTACAGAAGACATACAGGCTATTAATATATTAAAAAAAGTGTTCAACATCTCTAGTAATTAGAGTAATTACTCTAAAAATTACTCTAATAAAACAACTCTAAGATTTCATCTTACTCCAGTTAGAATGACTACTATCAATTACACAAAAAATAATAGATGTTTGGTGTAGATGTGGGGAAAAAGACACACTTTTACATTGCTGGTGGAATTGCAAATTGGTGCAGCCACTCTGGAAAGCAGTGTGGAGAATCCTTAGAAAACTTGGAATGGACCCACCATTTGACCTAGTTATCCCACTCCTCAGTGTATACCCAAAGGAGTTAAAATCAGCAGACTACAGTGATGCAGCCACATCAATGTTCATAGCAGCTCAATTCAAAATAGTTAGATTGTGGAACCAAAGTAGATGTCCCTCAACAGATAAATGGATAAAGAAACTGTGGCATATATACACAATTGAATATTATTCATCCGTAAAGAAGAATAATAGTTTGGCATTTGCAAATAAATGAATGGAATTCAAGAGTATCACGCTAAGTAATATAATCCAATCCCTAAAACCAAAGACAGAATGTTTTCCCTGATAAGTGAATGATGATATATAATGGGTGTGGGGTGAGGAGGAGTGAGCAAAGAGTGGAGGAACTTTAGATTATGTAGAAGGAAATGAGAGGAAGGAGGGGTATGAAAAATTGTGAAATGAGATAGACATCATTACCCTATATACATGTGTGATTACACAAATGGTATGAATCTACATCATGTACAGCCATAGAAATGAAATGATGTACCCCATTTGTGTACAATGAATCAAAATGCAGTCTGTAAAAAATAAAAAAAATAAATTAATAATAAAAAAAATAATAGTTTTTCAAGACGTGGCTTTGAGTTCGGGCTTAAGTACTATCATTCAATGAAACCAGAAAATAAGAGCTCTAATAAGGAGACCTCAGTAACCATGCAAAGATTATGGGTGCTAACTTCTGTGACTTGAAGTATATGGGAAGATGGGCACAAATGTCACAACTCTGGATGCCTGTAGTGTCAGTGGAAGTCATTGTGTCAGTGAAGATCATGATAGTATTTCTGTTTTGGTCAGTTATTTTGCTGTTGTGAATAAACAACCCGGTAAGCACAACTGTAAAGGAGTAAAGTTTTATTTGAGGGCTCACAATTACAGAGGTCTTAGTCTGTAGAAGGCTGGCCCCATTCCTTGGGACTCAAGATGAGGCTGAACATTATGGCAGGAGAGGGTGGCAGGGGGAAGTGTCGCGAGTGGCAGAGAGGCGAGTGACTAGAATTTGGTTCCAAACAAATTGGCTTTATTTGATACACTCGGGAAAACACAAACCTTAATCTTTCTAATATCACACATCAAATCAAATGGCAAATAAACACACCTCAATCAAATAGTCCAAAGTCCTCTCTGCCTTGTCGGTTCTGACGACCCCGAATGCGACATTATCTTAGTCGGAGAGAAGACGATGGTTGGCCTCCGAACTCCCTCAGGCCGATGGTCTGGGAATCTAGGACGGAGGGCTCCGCAGGTCGTAAAGCCATTACAGCAGCAGAGTCTCAGCAGTCTTGACGGATGGATGATCGCTGGGGCTCCCGAACCTGGCTGATGTGGATTTGCCAGGAGATCTGGGCTGAACCGAGGAGCTGTCTGAGAGGGGAGTTTATATACCCTTTTTCTTAGCTTGTTTCCAATTCCAGTCCAGGTGGTGTCTTATCTCCTTGGTGCAGCGCTCTCGTGACACTTAGTCTTTTTGGCTTGCTGTCCACTAGGGGCTTGTCATTTATTTGCCAGACATCCAAGTCTGCTCCTTTCAGGAAGCCGGTTACATCATGGTGACTAGGAAGTGGAGAGAGACTCCACTCACCAGATACAAATATATATACCCCAAAGCCATGCCCCAATTCCCACCTCCTCCAACCACTCCCTACCTGCCTCCAGTTACCATCTTGTTAATCCCATTAGGGATTATTTCAGATTAGGTTAAGACTCTCAAAACTCAATCATTTCTCCTCTGATCCTTCTTATATTGTGTCACACATGAGTTTTGGGGGACACCTCACATCCAAACCATAACATTCTGTCCCCAGCCCCCAAAAGCTCACACTCACCTAACAATGTAAAATATATTTAGTTCATTTTCAAGAGTTCCTATAGTCTCAATAGTTCCAAGATTGCTCAAATTTCAAGTCCACAGTCTTTTCTGACTCTCAATGCAATCTCGAATTGTGAACTCCTATAAAATTAAAAGCAATTTACAAATATACAACACATAAAGATACTGAGTAAACATTTCTATTTACAAAAATAGGGTCACAGAAAGAATGGATAGAACCAAAGCAAGACCAAAATCCAGCTGGGCAAACAAGTCCTGTAGCTCCAAGTCTGGCACCTGGGGTACATGGTATCTTAATGTTCTCTCCAAATGGTATGTGTAGCTCTAACCTATGGTCTTGTTTGTTGCAGCCCAAGTGCATTTTGTTGGCTTGTCTCTGTTCATTTCCTGCAGCTTTCCTAGGATGATGTCCCAGGTTACTGGCATTTCTTAATTTTGGGGGTTTCCACTTCAACTTCGGCTTCCTCCTTACATCTTCACAATTTGACTTCTCAGGGGGTACCCACAGGGACTCTGACCCTGCTGCACTTTGCTTGGTCTCCTAGGCCTTCCTCTGAAAGGTTGGCGGAAACCTCCATGATCCCCTAACTCCAGCATACTTCAGTCCTGCAAACCAGCACCACATGGTTGACGCCAAAGTCTGCTGCTTTCTCAAACAGTAGACAAGCCTCCAGAGACTGGTACTGCAGCAGCCTCTGAGTATCTGGGTAGTTGAGCATGTTGAAAAAACATTCTAGACCCCCTTGTGCAAGAAGCCTGCCCCATTGGTCTCTTCTCAAGAGAATTTTCACCTTTACTTGAGTTTGAGAGGGGTGTGGTCTTGCTGGCTCTTGAGATGCCCTCAAGCTACCTTTCTTATTGTCTCTAGGCATAATCTTTAGCATTCCTTTAGTGGCAGTATTGTCTTTAACAGCTGCAATTTCCTTAGCCCTAGTTTAATCCTGCCTTTCAAGTTCACCTTTTTAAAATCTTTTTGTTCTACTTTCTGCTCCTGATTATAACAATAAATTTGGTCCAGAGCCACCAGCAATATCCATGCCACTTTCTGAATGCTATGCTACCTAGACATTTCTTCCACCAGATTAAGAAGTCCATTGCTTCACAGAGAAATCAGCCTCACAGAAAGTCTCTGGACATGGGCAAAATGCAGACAACTTCTCAGTCAGAACATAACATGAATGGCCTCTACTCCAACTTCTAACAGAATCCTCTTTTCTGAATCTTCTTGAGCCCTGTCTTCACTGACCATGGTCCTATTGCCATTCCGGTCTTCTGAGCACCCACCAGAATTGGCTTACAAAAATTGAAAGCATTTCCAACCTATACTGCTAAGCATCTTAAAATTCCTCCCACTGATTCCAGGAAGCTCCAAAAGCTTCTGAGCCACATGGTCAGTCACAGAAAGTGAAGCCATAATTAAGAACAGGTAGTGTAGAAATAGGGGATTGGGTCAAATCAAGGAGATGGAGGCCATAAAGTCATCTGCCTCTGGAAGTTGGAGACTGCCCCTGGAAGAATGGAATGTCAAGGATCTCCGGAGCCCATTGATTCCCAAAATTACCTGCCTTTATCAAGGACTGCAAACAAGGGGCTGCTAATTGGTGCCCCCTGGGCCCTTATCTGTCTGAATCACCCTGGCCCTCCCCCTGCCCATGGTTTCTCACTTAATGAAAAACCAGGCCTAGTCACTAGGCAGGAAGGAGAGATAAGGGGGGAGAGAACTGAAGAACAAAAGAGACTTTAACCTATAAAAAATGTAGGGTGCGCTCACTTCTTGGGACTTTTAGAACATCAGTCATGGCCCCCTTCTTCCTGCCGGGAGAAGTCTGTATTATTACCTTTAAATAAAACCTGCTTAATCTGCTTGCCTTGGCGTGCTTCTCTAGTGTTAAATCTTCAACATTAGAAGGAGCAGAACTCGTTACCGGTAGACGGCGGTATCAGATTTGGAGGTCCCACCGAGATTTACGCCAAGGTAAGTAAGCTTCTCTCTCCATGCACCCCACATCTGTTTGAGGTGCATCTTTCTGTCTCTTTATTTTTGGAGGGCAAAATGGGCACCCGTCGGCTACTTAAACACAGTTAGTGCAGCTGCCATTCTTCAGACTCGGGTGAGAGGTTCCCGGCCCAGGCAAGTTCCAATCACCTGCTCTGTAGGCATGTTGGACTCTGCTGAAGCCATTTCCTACTTTTCTGTCCAGGCCTGGAGCGCAATTGCCGCAAATACACAGTGTCCCTAGTCCTGATCTGCCCAGGATGCGTGGAGGTGGAGGAAGGGTTGGAACAACTGCGGGGTTCTCGGCCCTGGCTACTCTCGGGTGTACCCCAAAGGTTCCTTCTCCGGACTCCCCCTCCCAACTGCCCTGAGGGGTATTGATACCGCCGTTTACCGGTGACGAGTTCTGCTTCTTCTAATGTTGAAGATTAAGCACTAGAGAAGCACGCCAAGGCAAGCATATTAAGCAGGTTTATTTAAAGGGAATAATACAGACTTCTCCCGGAAGGGAGAAGGGGGCCATGGCTGATGTTCTAAAGTCCCCAGAAGTGAGCGCACCCTACATCTTTTATAGGTTAAAGTCTCTTTTGTTCTCCAGTTCTCTCCCCCCTTATCTCTCTCTCCTTCCTGCCTTCGTGACTAGGCCTGGTTTTGCATTAAGTGAGAAGCCATGGGCAGGGGGAGGGCCAAGGTGATTCAGGCAGATAAGGGCCAGGGGGCATTAATTAGCATCTCCTTGCTTGCAGTCCTTGATAAAGGCAGGTAAATTTGGTAATCAATGGGCTCCGGAGATCTTTGATATTCCATTCTTCCAGGGGCAGTCTCCAACTTCCAAAGGCAGATGGCTTCATGGCTTCATTTCCTTGAATTGACCCGATTCCCTATTTCTACACTAACTACCTGTCCTTAATTCTGGCTTCATTCCCCGCTTTAGCTATAGGAACTCCCAACTGCTTCAAGGAAAAGGGGGCGTCGGTCGTTCTGGCTGCTTCGAAGCTGAGAGGGGGCAGTGAGGGGCAAGCAGTTTGGAGTTCCTTTTTTTAAAAATCGGGTCAATCGAGGGGTCCGAGGTAGAAGTCTGGTTGGGGAGGAGCAGGTTGTAAAGTCATCTGGGGGTGGGTGCTTCTATGATAGAAGAACAAAAAGACATGAGTACTAAAATGAGATTAGTACAAAGTAAATGTTGCAGCATCTGGAACATGCCACTGAGTATCATGAAAATGACAGAAGTCAATCTCTCACCAGGAGGTGGAAGAACTGAGAAATTGTTTCCATAACTAGGCCTAGCAAAGGCTGGAGAGGACAAGGCCTTTATTTGGGGACTTTAACATTGTCCAGGTTATCAGGAATGTAAACACAACATTTAAATCTTAATGTCATAGATGTCCCAAAAAAATATAGTTAAGCTACTTAATGTCATTTGATTCTTGTAAAATATCCCTTTATTGGTATAACCTGTGTTTAGTAGAGATCTCTATACTTCCGTTACTTAGGGCTAGATAATCATACGAGCAAACATAGATTAAATCTACCTGTGTAGCTTAGGAAGGTCTGCAGGCCTTAAACTGACTAAAAACTTCTGGCAGTTTCTCTTGATAGTTATCAGGCACATTTGCTGAAGATTCTTTCTTTCATTTGTAGCTTCCAGTCTTTATTCTAGTGGGCTAATACAAGTGTACATCTTAACTTACATTTAACTATTAATTTTTTAAATGCCCAAGAATGGTTATATTTTGGTTTTCACTGTTTTGCTGGGTGTCTAAGATCAAGCTGGTCAAATTGACATGGTTCCTGTCTTGTTAAAGAGTCAGCTGAGTTCCCACAGGGGCCTCTTGTAGAGAACTTAAGAGCAGCTTCTTAGCTCCACCAGTGCCATCGGTTAGGTAGGGTCTCCTTGATGAGGTGACTTCCTTTGGAAGCATTAAGGGATGTCTCCCTTTTTCCATGACCCTCCTCTGCAGCAGATGCACTGAGTGATTTTTCATCCTCTAGTCTCAACAATCTCCTTGTTCAGGAGGTTGTGTGACCCAGAGTTGCAGCACTCCTTAGAGAAATCCTCTTATTCCCTGGGTTCAGGCTGACTGAGAACAAAAGATCCAAATACTGGTCTATCTTGCCTTCTGTATTTAATTCCAATCTCTAAGTTTGATCTTAATCATCCAGCAAGCCAGTCTCACCAGTCATAAAGTAAGAGTAGTGGGCTTTAAATTCAATGTCCATAACTTTACAGTTATTTACCCTTTTATCTAACTGGAGTCTGCATTAGTACTGGAAGTTACTACTATCTGTTCTGGTATCTGTTACCACTATCTGTTAGGTGATGGCTTATTATCACAAGTTACCTAGGTTGCGTGTTCTTGAAGCACCTACTTCTGCAAAACATTAACAGGTAACAGTTTTACAAAATAAAATTAGCAAGAGTAAAAATATATTCAGCTTGTATAATAGCTATCTTGAATTTTGACTGAGAACCACATTATATTCCCTATTTGAGATCATAGTAATTTTACAACAAAAAAAAAAACCAATCTTTTGATTATAACTTTAAATAAGCTGAAGTCTGACTTATTTTGGAGTCACTCTAACATGCAGTAAGCTGGGGGGCAGAGCCTTATCTCAGGTAAGGCGTGGCTCCTTACAAATCTTAAGTGTTCTGATTCTGATGTTGATTTTTGCTTCTTCCTTAAATATTATTAAGTAGTTTATGTATACTGTTTCCTGAGTCTATATAAACTTTATAATTAACACAATTTAACATTGTACCTAAAACATGAATCAAAGAAAGGCTGAGAGAGTTTTTAACTTTCCTTTTGTGTGTCAAAGTGGCAAAATATTTTCATGTTTCACAAAATTAACCTTTAAACAAGTCAGGCTCTAATGTTTAGAAATACATCTACATTTGAAATTCTTTATCTCAGTGTAAAAAGTAACAAATTTTATATATACCCTATTGATAACAAGTCCTATAATAGAACATTAAATGATAGAAATTAATCCCCAATAAAATTTACTCTTTATAAGCTTAAAATTACCATTACAGACAAGTTTAACCTGGAGAATAGCAGCTTGATAAATTCCCTGCTTTAAAACTTGTATACCTGAAAAATATGAACACATTTAATATACAACTAGAAACCATTTCACAAGTACCTTGACACTTTTATCTTACCAAATTTAGTTTTTTAAGAAAAATGTAGACTCTGTAACACAGTACAATACTCTAACAGTTGTTTAACCATAATTGTATACACCCCAATTTTTAAGACTAATTGTTCTAAAGAATAGAACTTAATAGACACAAGTTAAGAGTAAATTAGTGTTTCTAAGAAATCCTTGCCATTTTACCATATAGATTAAACTTTGGTTTATATCAGAACATTAGTATTTCACCTTAGGAAAAACCTTAAATAGCTTTAGTTGTTTCACATACATACAACCAACTTAGTTTCACACAAACTTGTTGAAACTTGCCCTTTACATACACAGACTTTCTTAGCACTTACTTAGACCCTCATGTATTTCATCACACAAGCACTTTCTTACTCAGAAACATTTCCTTTTTCCTTTTACTATAATATATTTCCATACCCAGAACCTTTTATTTTCTCTTTTCTATTCGTTGACCCCTTTTTGTTCACATTCTGAAACAACTCTTATGAAATTTCTGAATTTAGATAAATTGCTCTATTTTAATAAGATTGAATATTTTGTTGTTTATAGTACTCTAATTGAAACAGTTGAAACTTTTGGGACCTTTTGTATATAGAATTGCACTTGTTAACCTTGAATTCCACTCTTAGTAACCTTGTTTTTAGTTTAGTGATGACACAAAGCAAGTTTAAACCCTTTTATTTACCAACCTATGAAAACACCAATAATGTTTAAGTATGATACCCCATGGAATTTAAGGAGTTAAGAGTACTTGATGTTATTTAACAATTAGCATTTTAACTTTGCAAATTAATCAGATGTTTCTACGAACACATTTGAGTAATTCCATACATGTTAACTCTAATTCACTTATTCTGTAAAAACCAAGAAATCAGACAAGTGTCCTGAACAGTATTTGCTGTCTCTTTTCTGTTGAAGAAAAGTCCTAGAAACAATTGATATTAGACATTTTATTAACATCAATATTTTATTAGCTTGACCACCTAGAGACTTGTGAGTTATTTTCAAGACATTTTACTTTCATTAGTTTACCCAATTTGAATTGAACCTTTAAATCACGTGAATTAAAAGTATTTGGATCCATTTTTAAATTTTAATTTTAGGAGCGCTCAGTTTTGATACAGACAACACCAGACAGCACGACATACAAATAACACAAAATCAAAGGCCTTCTAACTTTATAGGTGAATCTCCATTGCAATGTAACAGATGTTCAAAAGCTGTAGTTGAATAAAAAAAAATAGAACTTATCAAAAAAATCATGAGCTCAAAAAATATATAGAATTAAAAAAAAACAAGAGTCCTGGAAAAATGATACGGCCGTTAATTACTTTAGTAAGGCACCATAAAATTCACTTTTGCTGGAGTTTAGGTAAGGCTCTTTTTACCTTTTTTTTGGGGGTTTGAGACCGGTCTCCTACTGAGCCTTTAGGCTTCCTATTTACACTTCAATGTAAGCCTTGACTGAGATCTGGAAGGATCTAACAGGTTTTAACAGAAACCTTGTGCCTAGGGCATTTTAGTCATTTCATTAGGACAGGTTGGATGTCAAAGAAAATTATGAGACCTTATTTTCCATTTCTTTTGAGAATGAAGCTACTTTGCTAAGTTCCTCACTGAGATATGCCATTGGTTATTGAGCTGCCTATGGCTGCTTATCCAGGATTTATTTTCCCCTTTGTGACAAACAGGTTAAATCTTGCATCATAGGTAAGCTGAGGACAGGAGCTAGAAGTAAGGCCCCTTCCTGGGGCAGAATATTGTCCTATGGTGACTATTTCCTGTAGTATTGAACCTGTTGATGACATAATTAAGCTTTATTTTTTGAGATCTTATAATTCCTATTAGCTAAGAAGTTTAGGAGTTCTGCAATGGCCTTTTGATATTCCTCCTGGGTGGAGACACACAAAGGATGTCATTTACTTACTGGAGAACAATCACAGATGTTTTATCTCTGAATTTTGTTAAGTCCTTAGCTAAGGTTTGTCCGAACAGGTGAGGGCCATCTAAATCCTGAGGCAATACTGTCTAGGTTAGTTGAGATACAGTATCTGGTTCCTCAAAGGCAAACAGAAATTGCTATTCAGAGTCTAGCATAAACAGGAAAAGCCATCTTTTAAATTTAACTTAGTAAACCAAGCAGCAGTTGGAATCCAAGATAAAAGTGTATGGATTAAGAACTACAGGGTGGGGTAAATTACTGCTTCATTATTCTAAGGTCTTGGACTAGGCAGTTTGCTTTTTAACTCCTAAAATGGGCAAATTGCATGGACTATTGCAAGGCATTAAAAGTTTCTATCAGTTTGAATGATCTTTAATAAGTCCCTTTTTCTTGCCTATATGTTCCCTTTTTCTTTTTGATGTCTATTAAAAACAGAAGATGCAAGCTGGAGAAGATCATCTGAGGATTGATCAGGGCCATGTGCCAATTTTGAAATTTCCTCTAAATATTTGGGGCTGACTAAATGATAAATTTATACTTTAAAAGTAGGTGGCCCTTTATGGATTCAGGATTCAGAGTGGTGTGTTTTCTTATTGCTTTTCTAAGTCTGTCCATGAAAATAGCAGGACTTTCCTGAAGGCTGCATAATAGTTTTTTACGCATCCTACTCATTATTTGAATCCCAGTTAGGATGGTTTCTGGGAACTGCCTGTTCTCTAGATGGTTAATAGCATAATTTTCCAGGTGAGGTCAAATACCTGGCATAAGTTTTGAAACATCTCAATATTTATTAGGATCCTCCAAAAGCCTCCTTAAATTTTTGTCTATCTTAAGTTGGGAGGGTTCCCTCAATTTTCCTCCCTTAGTGGGCGATTCCTCAAGGCTTTCACCTCTCATGGTAGAGATTATTGATGTCAAGCATGGTAACATATGAAAGGCACTTTTCTTGATCATTTGCAATTTAGCAGTATGAAGGCTAGTGGTGAACCTGGCAATACTGTTGAGAGTGAAGCTCCCATCTAAGTGGAAGAAAAGAAAAATAGACCTCAGGCGTCCGCGCCGGAGACTATGTGCAGGGACGTCTCCCTAAGTTTGAGCTTCAATCCGGTCCAGAAAACCCGTCTCTCACTACCTGGCTTTGCCAAAGTATTTCTGGCCTCCTTGGGCAAAGTGCTGGGGCTCTAGTTTGCCCTGTGCTAGAGACCCTTGGAGGATTCAGACTTAAGGGCATTACTGCTTTCCTCCCTGCCACTATAAACTCCTAATTATGAAAAACGATGACAAAAGTAAAAAGTGTGCTTTTTACCTATCTTCTTGCCCTGTAAACTAAAGGAATCTCCGGAGGGTGAGGGGACATCTATTGGTTATTAGTCGTATAACACCCTTTGCTTGGAGGGTCACACGGGAGGGGTTTTTAAATGCCTCCCTCTTGCAGCTTAAAGAGAACACAGTGAGCACATTTAAGCATGGGAACAGTAATGGGGAGACTCTAGTGTCTAGACTAGTGAAGGTTAACTATGCAAACAAAGGGAACCTGGGCATTTTCATACTAATCATCCCAGGCCTTAATCCTACAGCTTGAATTCCTAATGTCTGACCGGCAAGGGAAGGGGAGTATCCAGGAGGGAGTGGATGTGTGGGAGTGTTGTGCACTGTACAGCCCATACGGAGGCAAGGGTGATTGGCGCTTTCCCTCAGTGCCATTGTCTACTGATCAGCCTGGATACCCTTCAGGGCTGTCGGGAGGGGGAGTCTGGAGAAGGAACCTTTGGGGTCCACCCGAGAGTAGCCCGGGTCGAGAACCCCGCAGTTGCTCCAACCCTTCCTCCACCTCCACGCATCCTGGGCAGATCAGGACTAGGGACACTGTGTACTGGCGGCAATTGCGCTCCGGGCCTGGACAGAAAAGTAGGAAACGGCTTCAGCAGAGCCCCAACATGCCTGCAGAGCAGGGGATTGGAAACTTGCCTGGGCCGGGAAACCTCTCACCTGAGTCTTAAGGATGGCGGCTGCACTAACTGCATTTAAGTAGCTGACGGGTGCCCATTTTGCCCTCCAAAAATAAAGAGACAGAAAGAAAGATGCACCTCAAACAGATGTGGGGTGTGTGGAGAGAGAAGCTTACTTACCTTGGCGTAAATCTCGGTGGGACCTCCAAATCTGATACCGCCGTTTACTGGTGACGAGTTCTGCTTCTTCTAATGTTGAAGATTAAGCACTAGAGACGCACGCCAAGGCAAGCATATTAAGCAGGTTTATTTAAAGGGAATAATACAGACTTCTCCCGGCAGGGAGAAGGGGGCCATGGCTGATGTTCTAAAAGTCCCAAGAAGTGAGCACACCGTGCATCTTTTATAGGTTAAAGTCTCTTTTGTTCTCCAGTTCTTTCCCCCCTTATCTCTCCTTCCTGCCTTCGTGACTAGGCCTGGTTTTGCATTAAGTGAGAAGCCATGGCCAGGGGGAGGGCCAAGGTGATTCAGGCAGATAAGGGCCAGGGGGCATTAATTAGCATCTCCTTGCTTGCAGTCCTTGATAAAGGCAGGTAAATTTGGTCATCAATGGGCTCCCGAGATCTTTGACATTCCATTCTTCCAGGGGCAGTCTCCAACTTCCAAAGGCAGATGGCTTCATGGCTTCATTTCCTTGAATTGACCCGATTTCCTATTTCTACACTAACTACCTGTCCTTAATTCTGGCTTCATTATCCAGAGTGATCGGTAGATGAGTGGCACTGAGGGAAAGCACCAATTACCTTTGCCTCCATATGGGCCGCACAGTGCACAACACTCCCGCACAACCACTCCCTCCTGGACGCTCCCCTTCCCTTGCCGGTCAGACATTAGGAATTCAAGCTGTAGGATAAGGCCTGGGATGATTAGTATGAAAATGCCCAGGTTTCCTTTGTTTGCATAGTTAGCCTTCACTAGTCTAGACACTAGAG